>MJUU01050347.1:3352-17869 GCA_002080025.1 Modiolus philippinarum
TTTTTTGCAACTTAATGTTGACTTAATTTTTCTACCCCTGCCGGGAAATTTAAAATCTTTGGTTCATTATTTATTTCTATTATATAGTTTTTGGTATAATTCTGTTTTACTTTTAATTAAATAATCCAATATAAATAAAAGTTGGTATTTCATTAAAGACATTATTTTCTTTTCAGTAAATTTGCACAGATTCTTTATTTTATACAGGAAATAATTGGCTGTTTGAGAATTTGTATTTTTCATCAAAAAGTTGAAGCTGAAACTTACGTATTAAATTTTTGACTATTAGTTTTGGATTCAGAAAAAGAGAGTTTATATAAACACGTACATGAATCTAGCACAAATACGGTAATACTGTGATCGACTGTGACTGCCTGTCACAATTCACCACAGTGCAGGACAGTACAAGTGAAACTGTAATTAACTGACATGAACTGTTACAATCCGGGACAGTGCATGACAGTAGTCGTAAATACTGTCATTTACTGCGAGTAACTGTTACAGTACTGTACAGTTAATCACAGTACTTGGGTATTACTGTTAATGACTGTCCCCGATTGGCACAGTTCTTGACAGTACTTAATAGATATTTCACAGTACTACCACAGCAGAGAACAGTGAATGACAGTGAAAAAATCACTGTTCCTGGTATGGACAGTACTTTTTTCTGTTCATAGTGCTGGATATTAGTCTAGAAATTGGATGAAAAAGGACGAAATTACAGAGAACAACATTGAAAAAGGGGGGGGGGTGAAAAGCTATAACAACATTTAAAAAAGGGTGGGATTATGGAGAAAATGAAAGAAAAAGGAATAATATACAATGAATAACATTGAAAAAGGGGTAAAAACATATAAAAACATCCGAAAGACCATGTCCGAGTCGTACCGACTAGGGAAAATACCCGACCTCCGGTCTATAGCTGGGGCTACGCCCACTTCCGGTCGCGCATGTACACTGTAGTAAGGACACACAACACCCCTGCGGGGTCACGTGTTGTTCCAACACGTCATTTCCGGTAAATAGGCCCGACTAGGGCTTCAAATAGGGCTACTTCCCGTTGCGCTTGCGCAACATAAACACTTCTACATCCGGTCACATGACTTCCGCTTCCGGTCACGTTATTTCCGGTTACGTCATATCCGGTCTACGCCACTTCCCGTGACGTCACTTCCGGCACCACCAGGCACCACCTCGCACCACCTCGACAAATGATAAGTGAACTGTCCCCATATACTACTAGCACCCGATGTCACTTACAGTCTCATGGGAGTTCACACTGTGAGTGCATTGGTTTTGTATGTTGTATTTTCTATTTCTGTGCTCTGTAGCTGTCTTACGTCATTGGTTTCTTTGTTCTTCCGTAAATGGTGGTTTATAGTGGGAGATGACCCATGTGAGATCGATGCACGCGACCTCATCTCACACCGGTAAATGACCAACCAGGCGTGTTGATTTTTGTGCTACGACAATCGTAACCATGCCTGACGTCACAATGTAAAGAGTACTCAAATGGATACAACGTTGTTAAAACAGTTACAGTTACCAGACGTTACTTTTCGCTTCTAACGGAAGAAATAGGATCTTGCATCAGATCAAAATTAAAGATCGGGATATCTTTCACTCGTGTAAGAAATTCTACGTCTTTTCCTCTCGTTCCGCTACACTCCACAAAGACGAAATTTCTTACACTTGTGAAAGATATCCCGATCTTTAATCTGACCTTATGCAAGATCCCATTATTCTCGTTTTGGCCATGTTTTTGGACTTCGAATTTTGTAAATACATGTACCACTCCTTTGTTCCTTCGGTATTCTACTGCTGTTGTTTATTAAAGATAAACCTAAATCAATCTACTTGTATGTTATAGTTCTGAGAAGGGACCTATATTCCTGAATTTTGTTGCGAATTATCAATTGTATGCAGAAATATAATAAACAAAATAGATAAACAAATGATTTATTATTTGAACCGACAAGGGTAAAAGTAAAGGCTGCGTCCTTAATTCAAATATTATGCAACTATGTAAGTTCAATCATTTATCCGAGTTGTATTCACAGACTGTTTAAAATGAAAAACTGTGTCTTACGAATTTATTTCAGAATATTCATTTGCGCGACATTCCAGATTTCAGAAAATCACAACAATACGTCTCTTTCCACTTACTCTGATATTTTCCTAGAAATTAAGGACTGTTCACTTCCTCATGCATTGTTCCATTGATTTGTTATAACTTAAACGTAATATCATGAAATACAACACCACAACAGGTTAATGTTGATAAAAAGTGACACTGAAAATAAATAGTTCAATGAGTCTGATGATGAAATTTTACTTTCTTATAGTGATCAGCATAATCAGCAAAAAAACATCATCAAGAATAATTCACCGCGATAAATGTGACTGCCCCTCTCCCTCTAGATGGCTCCTTTTGTTAAGAGGGACACGATAAAAAACTGAAATAAAAAGAAAATGTCCTCTATATGTAACATTCACATTGGTTTTTTAGCATTACATTTACATTATAATTGACAGCAACAGTCGTAGCAAAATAATAAAGTGTATGTGGAAAATAATCTTATCCAAACATGTATACTTCAGAAACAAATGTAGTAAGATCATAAATATTAAATTGATTAAATGACCATTGGTAAAGGAATGAATTCTGATAAAAAATGATAACATGGTATAGACATATTACATTCTTAAAAAGCTTTCCCTTAATTTTGTGAGAATGATGGATGTGCATTGTGGTGGAAGTTTCGGAACCTAGATATGAATTATTTGAATAGACTTCAATGTTTAATTGTTTAAAATGCGCAAAGGCTACTGACACTGTCCAGATCGTATATGTGCGAAAGCATGGATTGGTATTTTTCCTATTACATGTGAAATTGAAAAGCAGAAGCTGTATTTCCTTGGAAAATTTAACTATTTACCGAAGAAAAATCTTATGTGTCGTTTATATTTAAGTGTGCTGCAAACATTTCAGTTGCCCGTCTTGATTTTATATCCGATATTATAAAAATCTTCAATAAGTACCAACTTTACGATTATATATCTATGTTTGTAGACTCCGGACTGTTCCCAAGTAAAATAGAATGCAAAAAAATGTTCTTACAGTTATTCAATTAACACAAAATGACCTTTGGAAATCTCGTTTTTCGATTGATCCTGATTTAAGCAGGTTTCGTCACATTCACTCAGCTATCAAAACAGCCGGTATTTGGAAATATTCGAATTCAACAGCTAAAATATTACTGCATTTTTTATAGCAAAACTAATATCTTCTGTACCAACTTCTGACGAACACATTTGTTAGCTTGGTAATAAAAACTTTACAGACATTATGGTTCATGTAGCTTGTGACATCACTTACTTATCATACCAACGGAATATACTGTTCGATTAAGTAATCGAGAATTTTGATTTACAATTGTATGTGGAACTAAGCTGTTGTGGTTATGATTCTCTGTACTGTATCCTGCTTGGAAACAAATACTGAACCTGATTAGTTTGACATCATCATCTTAGTTACACTCATATTGTGAAATCACCGTTTATGTCAAACTACTAGCGACGCATACTATATATCCCTTTGTCATTTTAAGCATTCATTTATTTGAATAAA
Organism: Modiolus philippinarum; assembly: GCA_002080025.1. Lineage (NCBI taxonomy): Eukaryota > Metazoa > Mollusca > Bivalvia > Mytilida > Modiolidae > Modiolus > Modiolus philippinarum. The sequence goes on from MJUU01050347.1 coordinate 6,984, forward strand.
TTTATCTTTTTTCTTCACATGACATATTTTGATATTTACCATGTTTTTGTATATTCAATTTTAATTTAGAATTACTTACTTTGTGTTTATTATGTTACTATTACTGTAAATATTTATCATGTAATCTCTTGAAATAGTAAGACACACGAAAGACTGCATGAATGTGAGCTGCTGAATCCTCTAAGGAAAAGACGTGATTATGAAGGATGTATTACCTTAAATATTCCGGATAAAACCGAAAAAAATGACACATACTTTATACCTCATCTTACTACACCCTTCATGACAAATGTTGACGATTTTAATTCAACTATTGCTATCAATCTACATCTTTTCTTTATCACCCGTGCAACTCTGTTTGATACCTCATCATTGTGCATTGTAAATATAATGAATAGTTATAAACCATGCATTGTTCTAAAATCATGTCGTCGAAGTACTCTTGAGTCGTTTTTTCACTGGGGTCGAAGTGCATATCTTACGTGAATCGCATTTAATTTCTATAGATGAGACTCGTCAATGTGCACTTTGTTATTGACTTAAATAAGGCATTTAATCGAGTCTCGTGTATAGAAATTAAATGCCACATAAATAAGGAAAATCTCGATACACACTTCGGCCCCAGTGTTTTTGATATACAAAATTTTCAGCTAATGGTGAAAATTCACCCAAGAGCTAGAGTTAACGTCTCCATGAATATCAATAATGTTTTGTATTTGTTTGCTTTAAAACGGAACAAATATTAAAGTAACTGTTCTAACCGAAATACATGAAGTACATGAAGTACGATATCTGTTCTAAAAGGTTAAATATTATGAAAATAAACTGTTTTTAGGCTTCAAAATGTACTTATACAAGACAAGTGAAAAGGACCAGCTTTAGAGTAATATAAACCACAGTGTATTTCATTTGTGAACGTTATTTGTTCCCTATCAGCTTTCATACGTTTTTCGGTTAATGGACTTCCAAATGTTTTGGTTTGATCTGCACTGATGGGACATAAGTTATCGAAATGCGCATTTGTAGAATATAAATTAACAGTAACTTTGGTATTTTACTATTTGTTAATGATAAAGAATCTAATAATATTTAACAACGTTACCTTAACAACTCAGACACCAGTAAGGACGACAGAACTTCGTTATGTTTGGTCAAAAGCCACACAATGTACAATTTCATAGTTATTGTAATTGGAATATTTTCTGCTTCCGATATTTTTTTTTGGCTGTCTCAGAAATCATATCCGAGAGGCCCAGGACCAACATTCTTAATGTAAGATATGTATTGAATTTGAATACAAGCATCAAGTTCATCAATGAACTTTATAGGTCATTCCTAACTTGTATAACAGCTGAAGTCGGGAACTTTAATAAAAGGTCTAATGAAGTGTTTTAGCACAAATGTGTTAATATCAAAGGATACATATACCGTATATGATCTAAATAGAGAGCCAAATTCAGCTATTAATTGATAGAGCTTTGCATGAGAGAGATATCCCTTAGTTTTCAACAAAGTTTACAAAAAATTTAGATATTGCAAGTTTGAATAAAATTGGATTTCCGGTCAGCACCGAAGTACTGACTACTGGGCTGGTGAATACCCTCGGTGACTAACAGTCCACCAGCAGTGTTATCGATCCAGTGGTAACAAATATCAAAATACCGAAGTTACTGTAAATTAATTTCTGTATATGGTCATTTCGACATCTTATGTCTCATCAGTGCAGATAAAATCTAAACATTTGGAAGACCATGCATTCAAGGCCGTTTAAAAGCTGATGGAGAACAAAAAGCCAAATATGATCTAAATAGAAGGAAAAAAATCAGCTTAGGATAGAGCTGTGCATGAGGGAGAAACTCATTCCATTGTCATTAGTTAGTACTGGTATGGTATCCGCAACTTCTCCTAAACCATCTGAAGAAATTTGATGAGATTTTCTTATCAACGGCGGTTATAGCGCACCTTTTGATTTAGATTTGTATCTGACAAATTTTGGGGATTTCCAATACCCAGACTTTGACTCTGCAATCAATGTACATGTATCTGTTGTAGGGGAGAGGGAGTATTATTTAGTGATCTATGCTCACAGTATTCAAGTTTTGCATTTTTTGATAAATATTACCTTTTCTATAAGTTATATCGCATATTTATTTAAAATATTTTGATCACTTTCGTTTTTCATGAATTGCGTAATGAGACACAATGCATCGATGGTGGTATATTTTGAGAATGAAGATTTCGGAGAAGATCACTTTACTTTAATTAAATGCAATAAGAATTAGAGAAACAATCTCTAAAATCAATTTCCCGTGTATTACGATAATGTTTTTAAACTTAATAGTAACATTTTCACATTTTCAATATCAGTTTTAGTTATTAAGCAACACGTGAATCATGAGCCGTGTGAACTTAAAAGTCAAAAGTAACTATTGGCTTAAACAAACAATTTGGTGGTATTAGATTCTTTATTTTTCAAAAAGAAAAATTAAAAGAAGTATCTTACAGTATAAAGATTCCTTTGTAGTAATTTGTATTCATGTGCTTACATTTATCAAAACCTGGATGTAACCTCTGTTTACATGACCTGTTATATATATACATCCCTATCATTGTTCCAAATGTAGAACTTGATTTGTTCATTTACTTAGAAAGTAATGGAATACAATATTTGAAAGCTATTAACAAGTGCAGTTACGGATTGTAACAATTACTTTTTGTGGCGTTCTTCTTCATTTTTGTTTATTTGTTTTGTCTTTCTCATACTGTCTCAATTCGTGTTGGCTGTGAATTGCCGTGATTTTGGATTCCCCCCTTCCTCATTCTTGCTTCGGTATTCGTTTGCCGATATATTCATGACTAACCATCGATTGCTATTTGCATTGTACATGACTGTGTATGAAAAATACTATGAAACAATATTGTAATTAAGGTATTGTCGAAAATTTTATACCAAAAGATAACTTTTTGAAAAGATTAAGGCGAACAAAAAAGTTAATTTTTTGTGTAAAATTTTAGTTGACAATATCAGTAAATTATTTTTTTTTAAATGAGGAAGTATTTGGAAAAGAAATATCTAACTTGTTTAAGTACTTTATTAAAGTCAAAAGATCATGTAAAGATACATATCTCAAAATTCCATTTCACCTTCTTATACAAATAATTATAAATACACATTCTTTTTGTACGAAAGTAAAATTAAGAACACAAAAATTTGTTCGTTTTGTTATTTAAATGACGAAAATATCGAGCATTTATTTGATGATTCTCCATTTCTTAGCCAATTCCGGTCATCACTCATTACACAACAATCATACTGATTTTAGTAAAAACGGAGTTTTCTTAGATTTAGATCAGAGGATTTACTTACGAATTTGATATCTATAATTGCTAAGAACTATATTCATAAAGATGTCAAGTATAAGAAACTATTCCAAATCTGATACGATTAACTATAGGATCAATCAGTTGATTTTTTTTATGTTGCAATAGTAAATGGCCGCCGACGTAAATGGAGGTGCTTTGTCAGTGAGAGGAATATATGTCGATAAATGTGGACATAGTCACGAATCTTTAGAAGAGAGTGTAAATTTTGGTAATGTACATGTTCGGAGATGTTTGAATGATCAGACGTGTTCAACAAGCCGGGAGTGAACAATACATGGAAAAGTGTTTTTATTGATATTAACGAATCTGCAGGGTGTGACATTCGTCTTTTCTGGAAAATGGTTAAGCAGTTTAAATCAAAATCTAATCGTGTCTATCCGGAAATTATTTATGACGGAACTGATGATAAACCTGAGACTGTTGCTAATGCGTTTGCGAAATATTTTTCTGACCTATATAAACCTGGTTGTGAAAGCGAATTTGACTCTGAAACTAAAACTGTTATCGAATCCGAATATGAACAAATATGCAAATCTTTAACTGTATTAAAAGATAATGATACTCTTCCTCTGGGTGAAATCCAGGATCACGAAGTTTTGAGTATTGTAAAGCAGCTTAAAAAACGTAAGGCTAGTGGTAATGACAAAATTCAACATGAACATTTGATATTTGGTGGCGACAGTGTTATAAAGTGTTTAACCGTTCTGTTTAACCTCGTTGTAAAAAAACGACAAATACCAGACGGTTGGAAACTCGGCTTGATCGTTCCAATATATAAAGGAGGGGACAAAGCGAAATCTTCACCCGACAGCTATCGACCGGTTAGTTTATTACTGTGCATGTCGAAGATATTCGAACGTATAATTAGAAGCCGATAAGAAATCTATGTACTTAAAGAGGCTGATTTCCCCAACCCCCAGCAGCAGCAATTTCACAGGCAACTAGGATGCTTAACAGCATCATTTAATTTACATGAAATAGTGTTTCATAATCTGGAAATGTCTAATAAAGTATTCGTCGCCTTTCTCGATAGTAGAAAGGCGTTCGATACAGTATGGAGAGTGGGCATGATGTATAAATTACATAAAATAGGTGTGCATGGTAAAATCTGAGAAATTATAAACGATTGTCATGTTAATACTAAAAGTGCAGTAATAGTAAATGTTCTTGAGGGTGTACGTCAAGGCGGGGTGTTATCAGGCCTATTGTTTATTGATAATCTTTTGTCTAAACTTTAAGAAAGTAATAATAATACTGGTATATTAAATGTGAAAAGTTGTTTACCTGCTCTTGCTGATTATATTGCGTGTATCAGTACGTCTCCAGTTGGATTGCAAATGATGTTAAATATCTGTGATGAATATTCATATAAGTGGCGTTTTAAGTTTAATTCTAAAAAGTCGTGCATTCTCCAGTTTTCTTTGAATCCAAGAGAAAAACGTTTGGAGCACAACTGGAATATTGGAAATGACACAATTCCTATACAAAACACTTATAGACATCTAGGTATTGATCTTAATTCAAAATTTAAATGCAGCGACAGACTTGAAAATATGTGCAGAAAAGGCAGAAGTACTTATTTTTCTCTGAATGGAATCAGTTCTGGTGCTACTAATCCGTGTGTTATGGTACGTCTTTACAAATCCGTCGTCTTACCAAGTGATCTTTATGGCTGGGTAATTTGGTCGAATTTAAAAAACAGTGAATTAGCTATTTTAGATCGCTTTCAACACTTTGTAGTTAAACATATTTTAAAATTGAAAAAAACTACCAGATCTGATATGTGTCAAATTCTAGTTGGTATATACACTATATTATCCTACATTGATAAAAGAAAATTGTATTTCTTACAGAAACTATGTTCTCTTGATGTCACATTGCTAACCAAAAACATTTTCCTTGTTAGACTATTCTCTATTTTTATTGATACTTATCGTCGTCATTCTGGATTTGTTCCAGATATTTTAAACATTTTGTTCAGGTACAACCTTGAAAATTATTTAAGTGACTTTATTTTTGAGGGATGTTTTCCTTCAAAAAGCTGTTGGAAAGCTATTGTGAATAATGCAGTTGATGAACTACATACAACGGAATGGATTGATCGAATTAATAACGACTGTGACTTTGTTAGTTTAAAAATATTCATAAGTCTATTGCGGTTGCTAATTTTTTTTTACTGTCCGTTGCAGCTGTATATAGAACTGTCAGAGTATGATGATGATCAGCTTTACCAGATCTTGCATGGGAAAGAACCCGAAACAGAATGTCCTTCAATTGAAGTTTTTAGAAAACTGTGCCATCTACATATTATAAACTGCACATCTACTTATTACCGTGCGTTAAAATCTACCGGCCCTGTATGAGTCGTGCTGATACACTCAGTATTGTCAGCATAAGCTATATATATGACATTGTAAATAATTGTTTTTCAATATGATACTTTATCTATATACCTCTTTAACTTAACCATTACTACATTTATGATTATGTAATTTTGTATATTCGTTAAATTATATCATAACATGTAAATCTCTATCTCAGAGGAAATAAAGATATGAATGAATGAATGAAGATTGTGTGGTTTTTGTTTACTACGTCATTTTTAACGTGTCTAAATATAAAACAGTTTGAAACTGTGTGTGAGAGAGACAGAGTATGAATGAATACATATAAAATATACTACTTAATTTTGAATATTTGTTTTTTAAAAGATGTGGTCAGATTCTTTTTGTTGAAAATATCTTTGTACACCCCAAAACATCATAGTCATGCGATTTGAAATCTTTATGCAAAAAATTATTACCGAGATTTTGACCACGAGAAATTTACTCTTTCCATTAAACGTGCATCCTTACCGTCTAAATAAACTGTCCTAGTAATACATTTACAATTCATGAACTTTCCGTTTTTGAGAAGTAATATTCCCACTTCTCCGGCATATGGCGTGTACATTTCACAACTCATTCGCTATTGCCGTGCCTGTAATTTGTACAGCGAATTTGTCAACAGAGCGAAATTACTGTCTCAAAAACTTATACATCAAGGGTATGTTCAGTCACTGTTGCAATTGTTACTACAGAAGGTTTACGGTCGTCACCACGATTTGACAGACCATTACAATGTTTCTGTTTCACAAATGAGAACAGATATCTTTGGGTATATCCAGAGTTTGTTACCGGACTGACTAACACCGACTGTGACAAAACCGGACTTTTCACTGGCAGTGTAACGGGTGCCACGCGTTGAGCTGATCATGCTTACCCTTCCGAAGCACCTGATGATACCTCAGTTTTTATAGGGGTTCAAACTGCTAGTGCTTATGTTCTGTGGTGTTCTTGTTCATTTTTGTTTATTTGTTTTTCTTTGTCATTCTGTCTCAATTCGCGTTGCTGTGCCTTGCCGTGATTTTGGATTATGATTTTTGAATTTCCCCTTTCCTCATTCTTGCTTTGGTATTCGTTTGCCGATGTATTAGATAGAAGTTAACATGTATGCAAGATATTTTGAGCAGAAATTCCTTTTTTTTCTTCTTATAAGTCAATATAATAATGTCAAACGTCACAAATGACCTTGAAGGCCCAGGTTACATGGTATTTTTGTGCTATTTTCCTTTGGGAGCCCTGTTCATGTATAGTATAAACAGACAATACATCATAAATGCACATGGAATTTACCGAGTTCAGAATATGGGTCGTTAAAATCAGCGAACGGCTTTTCACGGAATAAGTAAAATTGGCATTTTTGAGAGTCTCGCTCTGCTAGACTAAACAAGGTAGGGCAGTTTTCTTGGCTTTTTTGTACTTAGAGTACTCCAGTGACTAGATTCGCACCACAAAAATAATTCTGGGTATTTATTTTAAAAATCACCTGAACCCCTATTAGGGTGTTCAATCGATCCGATTTTACGTGTAACATATGGGAACCCCCTACCTTAAAAGAAATAAAAGATGAAGAACTCTTGGTTAATAACTGTATAGCAGCATAGCTCGTTCAGGTATGGTAATGAGCAGTTAATATTCTTGTGTTCGATCAATTGGTAGAAACAACAACATTAATGTTGCAGAACAGAAAATTGAAAAAAACATTTACAAGCACCATAGTCTTTTGGAAACTGAACAAGATAATGCGGTGTACTATTGATTCGGTCGGTATGTCAGTATGTCATAAAAGCACAATTTTGACTCATTTTCAGCGAAAAATAAAGATAAAACCGTGAAAGAATTTTTGCAGATACATTGAAGATAAGACTGCTTTCAGTTAAACGAGAGTATAAAGATGAAATATAATAAAATTAAACCAAATTTTTTGTTTGGAAAATCCAAATTAATATCAAAGCTGAAAAAGTGCAAAAACAAGCAAAACCGTACCAACAAACAAACAAAAACGAAACTGGCTTTAGTAATAGTTGTAGCACCATTAGATACTCATTTACGATGGAGATGAATTAGAGCAACATTAAATCAAAATCTGAAGGAAGGAGTGACGACTCAGTACATGTATATACTTTATAACTGTACTATTTTATCATTTTGACCAGTCTTTGATACCGAAATAAAAATCAGAATTAATGAGATTCTTTGGTCGTAGAAAGTTAAAAGAGGGAAGCTTGAGTAACTAACAAAAAACTATTATTTACATATTAGGATCTCTTATTACTACACGCGGGATCAGAAGATGGAATAAAATGCTAAATGAATACTGAAGCAACAACCAAAAAATGATTAATCCAGAATACATGGTAATATATACATCATATACAGACAAAGGAAATAAACAAACAGAACATAATACAAACACCATTAACAGCATGAACCTCTAAAAAAGATCAGTGTGATCCGGTACTCTGGAAAGGTAAGTATGACCTTCTTTACATGTGACACTACTAACACTGTAAGTGAAAAGTCCGGTATAATGCCAAATTCAGTATGTTTCAATCCAGTAATTACTCGGGATCTACTGAGAGATGTCCATCTCCATTTGTGATAAAGATGCATTTTAATGATCCGTCAAATCGTGATGACGACCATGAAAATTTGTGAGTTGCAATATTATAACCCTGGCTAAGTAGCTTTTGAGATGAAAAATTTCGCGGTTCGCTCTGTTGACGGAATAGACGTACACATTTAATGCACGACCTGTGAAATGCAGACTCCATATGCGTGAGATGTGGATATTTTACTCCTCAAAAATGGAAAGTTTAAGTCATCCAGTTTGTCATAAATTTTTGTTTTTAAGTGTCCCGAGCTGTTAATATAAAGGTATAGGTCAAGACAGGGTGCTGATGTCGGTGTATCAGTGGTCTCTTTAATGATAAGTTCTTTAAGGTAGATGAGATTAAAATAGTCCTTAAATCTATATTGATAACACATCATCTACGTAACGGAAACTGAAATGGAAAGGTCGGGGTAAATTTTTCTCTTTCCTCTGAACTAGCCTTTGTATGAACCTGGCTTCATAAAAACAAATCTGCCAGAAGTGGCGCACAATTTGTACCCATTGGTATGTTCCCGTTGTCTTTTTGGAAACGTGTCCCCCGATTTCAATAAATATATTTACAATTCCAATTCCAGCATGGCAATCATGTCCTTTTTATCAAAATAAGTGTGCTGTTTGATAAAATATGCATTTTGGTTGCCCAATACCAAACATGAGTACCTATTTTCACCTTTTTGGTGCAGAAAGACTAATGAATGAGATCTGAACCAGTTGTATGGCAAGCCAGTACTCCCCTTCCATTACCGTAGTGTCCAGTAGCAGCTCAATAGTTATTGATTGGTCGTAGACAGTAAAAAATGTTCATCCCAGTATTAAGTGAAAAATGAATCTTGAATCACAGTTTGGACCGAAACTTTATTTTTTTTTCCACAGAGACTGACGTTTAACATAAAGTTTGTTTGAAATCATTCAAAAATGGGTGAAAATGGAAGATCTAACATAGAAGTATAAAAAAAATCATTTCTTAATATGGTTTGGGTTCTGCGTGCGAGAGAAAAAATAGGAGCACAACATAAATGCCTCGCTTAGACTTTGGCCTCATTTAACTGTAGAATTAGTTCCAGTCAAAAAGAAATCTTAAGTGAAATAAGAGTAAATAAGGTTGCCTTGGGTTGGCATGTAATAACATCGGCTGGTTAAAAAGCAAGCAAAATATTCCTCCATCTTGTCTGGTGGCAAGATGCGGACATTTCCGGTGTACACAATTTTCTCTTTCACTTTGCATGGAGCGAAAACGCGAAATCGAGAAAGCGAAAATGCAAAATCGAGAAGACGAAAGCATAATCACGAAACCAGGAAGTGAGTTTCACTTCATATTTTCGCTTTCGCGTTTTCGTCTCCTTGTTTTCGCTTACTCGATTTTGCATTTTCTTTTTTTTTTTTGCGTTTTTGATTTTCGCGTTTTCCCATTCTCACGTTTTTGTGTTCTCGTATCGGAAGTTAACATCAAACGCATGCATCATTTGAAACAAAAATATGGCAATCTCAAACTTTGTAACTTCAATTGAAAACCATATTTATTATGTTGTGACCAAATTCAATAAACCCATGATCTGTTTTATTTTTTTAAATGAATTAATTCCGGTTAAATAACTACTCAGGCCAACTTATTTTTGTATTTTGTGTTAGATTTCAGACTTTCATACATTGGATTCTCACAATAATGTTAATATCGTTAAAAGATGAAATTAACGTTTTATGTTTAATTATGAAAAAAAAAAATAAACAGAATTTTTTTAGAAAGGAGGAAGAGTGAAAAGTATTGTGATGTGTGAACAATATGTGCGAGTAATAAATCAAGCTGAAGCGATGTCCTTCACAGGTGGAGAGGGGTCCAAGGGGGTTTTAAAAAGGGATAGTGAATGAAAGGATATGGAGTAAATGCACATGAGACAAAGTCTATACAAAACAACGGCAGTAGAATACCGAAGGAACAAGGGAAGCGATGACTACAAAAATCGAAGTCCAAAGACATGGCAGAAACGGTAACAGATAAAAACAAAGACAAAACAAGGACGTGAGACAGCTACAATGCACGGAAATAAAAAGATAACATTAAGAACTAAGGCACTCATAGTGTGAACTCCCATGAAAACCGGGAGTGACATCAGGTGCTCCGGAAGGGTAAGCATGTCCTGCTCCACTAGCGACACCCGTCACAATATCAGTGAGGTATATATTGTTTTGAAAGTACTGATTTTAGGCTGATTGGAATTGCCATTTTCTAACCCTTAGACAAAACCAATAAAAATCCACGGTACGTGTTACTTCTCTAACCCCCAAACAGTACCAAGGTAAAAATTTGAAAAGCTGTTGTAAGTCTCTTAAGTATTCAAACATTAACCAGGACAAATCAGTAGCACGAACATAATAACGAAGACAAAACTAAAATCCTACAGTATGATATACAAGACAACACAAAAAACTAAAACCACTAATAGTGTGAACTCCCATTAAAACCGAGAGTGACATCAGGTGGTCCGGAATGGTAAGCATGTCCTGCTCCG
>MJUU01050349.1:610-66948 GCA_002080025.1 Modiolus philippinarum
AAGAGCACTTGTTTGTCATGGAAACAAAACCATAAACATATTTTTTTGTAGAAAAATTTAGTTTTCTGATTGAAAAAAGGAATTTTGAGAAATATGTATTGCATAGCTTATAAGGGGAACCCCTGCCCAAATTTTTTTGGAAAGGGTCTGAAATTGGGTGTTATGGAAACAAAGCCAAAAGAGCACTTGTTTCTCATGGAAACAAAACCATAAACATATTTTTTTGTAGAAAAATTGAGTTTTCTGATTAAAAAAGGAATTTTGAGAAATATGTATTACATAGCTTATAAGGGGAACCCCTGCCCGAATTTTCTTTGGAAAGAGGTCTGAAATTGGGTTTAATGGACAAAAGAGCATTTGGTTGCCATGGAAACAAAACCAGAAACTTATTTTTATTGAAAAATCAGGTTTTCTGATAAAAAAGAAGGAATTTTGAGATATATGTATTACAAAGCTTATAAGGGGAACCCCTGCTCAAATTTTTTTTTGGAAAGGGTCTGAAATAGGGTGTAATGGACAATAGAGCACTTGTTTGCCATAGAAACAAAAACAGAAACGTATTTTTTTTTTGGTTGAAAAATTGAGTTTTCTGAAAAAAAATAGGAATTTTGAGAAATATGTATTACATAGGTAATAAGGGGAACCCCTGCCCAAATTTTTTTTCTTGAGGGAGTCTTCTAATGCCTTGAAATCCGAAATGGGAGTTCGTTTGGGAGACTTTTGTGTTTCGCTTTCGAACACAGTTATCACTTGTTATTATTATTCTTCCATCCTTCTTTATTCCGGTCGCAATGAACTTGTCCGAACCAGATCTCAGAGACCATAACACCTAAAGCTTTGAAACTTTGTATGATGCTAGCCCCATATATCTAAATGTGCAATCAGGAAAACATTTTCCAGGAGGGGTCCATTAAGGGTACATTTGGGGGGCTGAAAAAGGGGTGGGGTTGTCCAATGTTAACCCTATGGCAAAATTAAATTTTGAATGTTTTGCACCATATTTCTCACTGTATCTAAAAACTTTTAATAGAGATCTTGTATATTATAAGTATAGGAGAAACGTATAAATGTATCGGCTGCATTTAGGATAATACCAAAGCAAAGCCTGCAATCCCGATAGTCGATGTTGTTTTCAACGAAAGACCTGTTTCTAAGTACTGAAATAAAATACTATAAAGATCACATATTATGTGAAACACATTGCTCTATCCAGTAACATGTCTGGTGGTTAAAATCACTGAAAATCATTGCAGTAAGATATATACAAATAGGTGAAGCAATCGAACACATCCTTTTATACCGTAACATATCGAGCACACACTTTTTATAATTGTTACATATCGAACACGCCCATTGATCAACCATTACATACATTTGCACGAGTCACTGTATTATGGGCTAAATAGTAAATGCTCAATGACGTCAATTAAAAATAAATAAATCAGTATAATGTATTAAGTAAATAAAAGTTTATTTAGTAAAATTGTTATGTTTGAAAAGTCTGTTATTAGGTAAATTGTGTCCGTTGTGCAGGAAAAGTTGGAGATACGTCTTTGTATTATTGTTGCCTACCCATATAGATTAATTTCAATCGGCTGTGTTCTTTTTAGCTCACCTGGCCAAAGGCCAAGTGAGCTTTTGCCATCACTCGGCGTCCGTCGTCCGTCAGTCGTCCGTCCGTCCAAAAAAGGCGGGAAAATTCAACATCGTCCGATTTCAAAGAAATTTGATTTCCAAATAGATATTGATGTTGCGACTTCAAAGCCAATGTTTAAAATTGTTTGTTGACTGCCATTTACAAAATGACGTCTCGACTTCAAAACTGGTGTCGAATGTGGTCCTTAGCAAGAACATTTTTTATCAAAAAAGCCCAACAAAGAAATATAATNTGATCAGACTTTAAAAACAGTTCAAGATTTTGGTGGTGTTCGACCTACGAAAGTTTGAGAAACTGATGATCAACTGTATAACTTACATTGTTACCTTGGTTGTGGCAACTGAAAGCCAGGTGAGCGATACAGGCTCCTGGAAGCCTCTGGTTTTGGTAACGTTCAATATCAGCAAAATTTGCTAAGAATTGTCTTGAATGTTTCTGGAGTTTGGAGTTGTTACATTCTTTGTTTCTTCGGTATTCTACTTCTCTTGTTAATGACACTTTTTGATTTTTTGTAATACTGTTTTAGCCAATTATTTTGCTATAGCCAGGGTATGATTATGCTCTAACTTCGTGGTAAACTTTTCATGTAAAGACTTTTGCCATGTTCCCTGAAACCACTGTGCAATTTTGAACCAAGCATAGTCACAATACTCCTTAGTTGGTCCCCTTTAAAATTATTTCCGCAAGAAAACTTAATTCAATGGTCCTTAGATAGACCCTTCTTAAAAGATATTCGGCAGGTCCGACCTTATTTCATATTAGATGGCCGACAGCGGGGAATATAGTTTAACATTGCACCGTATGGAAAACACATTTAAAGATCTTCTCACCAAAAACTATCGATCAAATTACATCCAAACTCGGTCACAATGGTCCCTTCCAAAAAAGTTTCCGACAGGTCCGTACCTCATACAAGATGGCCGCAAGCAGAACATAGTTTAATATTGTACCCTTTTGCAATTGTCAATCATTTTTCTACGTTTCCCATGGCCAAAGTTAGCGATCCAGGCTGTCAAAATCCTGTTGTTGTTTTTCAGCCACCCCATCCCCTCACTCGGTTTTTTTTTAGTCACAAAAAGTTAACACCATCAGCTAAAAATAAATAAAAAATCTTGGCTTGGCAAAAATAAGCTACTAACAGGGTTTTACACGAAGGACATACTCCTTAGTTTTATTCGAAATATTCCGAATATTTAGATATTGCAAGGTTACAAATACTATGGCCGGATTTTTTATCAGTCTGTATTGTTTACCACTTTGGTTAATATATGCTATGGGCCAATGAAGGATGATTTGACCTGTGATAACACGACCAATTAAAAAAGGGGGTTCAACCTCCGGACCCCTCTTTGGTTCCGCTATGTTTTTGTGTGGACATACTTCAAATCCTATTCTATGCTGAAATGTTGTTATACTTTCCGTTATTTAGTCGTGTACCGATGTTTTATTTATTTTCTTCGCAGTAGATGTAAATTAGATTAAATTATTTCTCTATAAAGACGCAAACTTTATTATACAGACAAATTATTGGCAGCATTTATCAATCAGAAATTTTTATCAATGATTATAATTTTGCGTTTTCAACGTCCGAAAGGTGATAAATTTCTCGAGATCGGATCAGCAATACTTGTTTTAATTTTCTGTAGATCCATCAGATACGTTTCATTCGATGCGTACGTATCCAGATACTTTTAATATGCAAATGCTCTATTACTAGCTCAATGAAACTTCATAAGAAAGATGTGTGTCATGTAAGAAAGAGTTCCATGGTATTGAAAATTTCAAAATAACAATGGTTGCCATGGAAACCATGCAAAAAATTGGAAATTTTGAGAAAATTGTATTTTCTGCTTATAATTGTGTTTTAATTACAGCAATATGTATTACTTAAATTATAAGGGGAACCCCTGCCCAATTTTTTTTTGGAAGGGGGTTTAAAATTGATTGTAATGGATGGTAATGGATTAAGGAAATTTCAAAATAATGATGGTTGCCATGGATACCATGCAAAAAATTTGAAATTTTGAGAAAATTGTATTTTTTTGCTCATAATTGTATTTTGATTACAGCAATATGTATTACTTAGATTATAAGGGGAACCCCTGCCAAAATTTTTTTCGGAAGGGGGTTTAAAATTTATTGTAATGGATGGAGAAATTTCAAAATAACTATGGTCACCATGGAAACTGTACAAAAAACTTTAAATTTTGAGAAAATCGTAATTACTGTTGATAATTATATTTTTATTACAGCTATATCTATTACTTAGGTAATAAGGGGAACCCCTGCCCAATTTTTTTTTGAAACAATGTATGACATTGAATGTACAGGATATTGGTGCATTTGGTTGCCATGGAAACCAACCCAGAAACCTACAATTTTAAGAAAAACATGTTTTTTTGCAATGCATGTAGTCATTTGATTTCAGCAACATGTATAAATTAGTTTGTAAGGGGAGTCCCTGTTCAAAATTTTTTCCAGAAGGAGTCTCGTAATGCTTTGAAATCCGATATGGGAGTTCGTTTGGGAGACTTTTGTGTTTCGCTTGCGAACAGTTATCACTTGTTAAAACTAAGTTTTGTTGACCTCTATATCTGCAAAAGAGATTGACTTTTGTAACACATTGTAATCTACCAGAATCATTGCCAGTTCTATCAGCTTCCGAGTCTGTACTACATATTTTGATGTACGTCATTGCCTGAATCTTTGTAACGCTATCTATGAAAACAAACATTGATGGAAAAGAAGTCGTATGGTGACCGTGGAAAGCACCAGGTCCATCATTTGTTCCTCTTGCATATTATGGTATTTCAGCCAATACTGAGGGTGGAAATGCTGCGTTATTATCAATGTAAGTAGACAAAACATAGTCAGCGATCTCCTCAACCCTTTCATCATTTAGGAATATCACCCATCCTCAACAAAACAGTTAGCAATGTCTTCTGGTTGTAGAAAAACTAAACAAAAAATAGTGCAACCATTTACTAACATTACTTCCTTTATTCTTGAATTCTTTCGCTAGGCCTTTTTGACTGTATACTAGTATTTCTCCGCCAAGCTTGCCCAAGATGGATTCTCCAGGAGTTAATAAGTCTAGGACACATGTCTCTAACGGTTACATGCATACGCTCCTTAAAATCCAGATGGATAATTTTGATATTCAGGATTATGCTTAATCTCCAACAGTTATCATCCAACAAATTCAACATATTCCTGTAGCATTCCTCTAATTTCAATTGTAGTAAACAGAATACTAATGGAACATAGCGTCCATTCTTAAAACCATGAATTGTATATATTTGCTTGAAATACGTTGTATAGAGCTTCAAACTTACATCTGCAAATGAAAAAAAAATGTGAGTACACAATGAAAGAGAATAGAGTTAATGAGCTAGAGACAAAGTCCCTACCAATACATTATAAAGTAAACAAAATAGTTTCTCAACTTGACGTCACCAATAAGCTTTGCATGAATGATCATTTTTGACAGAATTTGATTAACAATATCAGAAAATCTAAGAAATGTATGGTTTAATTTTTTTTAACCTTACCGTACTTTGAAACAACTCAGTGTTATAAATTGATATTCATTTACAATGTGATTTTTTCAAGAAGAAAAAAGGAATGAAGACTTGCAAGGTATAACTGTGTTCGAAGACGAAACACAGATGTCTCCCAAACGAAATCTCGGTTGGGATTTTTTCTGGTTATTATGATGCAACCTTTTAAAAATAATGATAGTCTTTGTATTGATATGTAATTGAAAAATCAAAATGTCTTTTATTGTAAACTCTACTCATTGTAATAGACCCTTAACATCTTATAAAGGTTGAAGCGCTAGATATTAGGGTTTCAGAGGTCTGCTTCGAACATGAGGAACAACAGCAATAACAAGTGATAATTGACGCAGAGGTCGCTAAAACGAACTCTGAATCAGAATCTTTACATAATTACGGTTGTAGATGTAACGAGTAAAATGTTCTTTTGACAATCCTTACTTTTCCTTGGCAACGGGTACCAGCTTGAAAAGTAGGATGCTATACACATGCAAGATAACTTTTATGTAAATTTTCATCTACGTTGGAGCATTTTTGTTTTTCCTTCCCTTTCCGTTTTAGTAAAAGTTTGCTTTTCTGGCACTATATCCAATTCTTTGCAAGTTAGATATTATTTATGTAGATAAACTATTTGGAGTTCTTTTAATTTTGCCGCATTTTTGCTCACCACATGGCAACGTCGCCATTTTGAAATTCTTAAACATTGGTATTTACTTATTTGTAAACATTTACTATGCTGTCAAGTTTCATGTTTTGACAACCTATTTTGAGAAACGTGCACACAAAATTCGTTATAGAAATTGAGGAATATAAATAAACCGAAATAATAAATTGACGAATATACGGGTACTGAAATATGTTTTAAAGCTGATAGAGAACAGATCCCCAATAGGATCTAAATAGAAATGCCAAAATCAGCTAAGGACTGAGCTATGCAAGAGAGACATACTCCTTAGTTTTAAACAAAATTTTCTTAATTGAGATATTGCAAGTTTCCAATTAAAATCGGTTTTCTGGTCAGCACCGAAGTACCGGGTTGATGAATACCCTCGGGGACTAATAGTATACCTGCAGAGCCAACAAATAACAAAATACCGAGGTAACTGTGAATGGAAGTCACCTTCCTGCTTTTCCCGATTGGTGTCACTGCTGCACTATCAGTAAGTTAGCGGGAAAGCTGGTATTCCACGCATGTTCAAAAATTGTTCCTTGCGCGTGAATTTTCCAAGTACCACGACGTCACAGAACAAAACCTGATAATGCAGTGGTAACACCAGACGGGACCAAATTTGAAAGGTGCATTCCATTGACTCTTATACTGCCAACGGGTCGATTAGGCCGATTTGCATGACCTTTCACTGCCAGTTGGCCGATTTGGCCGATTTTTGTGTCCGTTAACTGCCAGTGGGCCTATCTGGGCCGATTACAGCATAAATTATTGTATTTCAGAAACGTTCTAAAAAGAATACAAAAATACCAAAGTTGCATTTGTTATGCTGTACACGTGTTTCAAGGAGTAACCTCTCATCAGCAGCATTAGAATCAAATAATATGGAAAGTAATAATCCAAAAATTAATAATCAGATGAAGTACTCAATACCAAAAATACCGAAATAGGAAGCCAAATCCAGTACTAAGGACATCTACCGAGTGCCATACATGGAATGAAGCCGTAGTATTTTTAAGGGGTTAGAATTTTGATAACGGCAGTAAATTTCTATAAAATGCAAGGTAAATTTTCGTGTCAGACAGGTCTGACTATTGCACTGGTGAATACCACCGGGGACCTCTGGTCCACCAGCAGTGGCATCGGTCCAATGGTTTAAAAATACAAAAATACCAAAGTTGCATCATGAACAGTAAAAACTGATTTGTTCCTCAAAATCTTTTTGCAATGTTCAAAGTAACGTCATGTCTTTTATGACGTCACGTTTCATGACGTAGTTTGCAATATTTGAATTCCTCAAATGTAAAGAGTGCGACCTTAAATTGCAAAGAGAACTAGACTTGGAAAAGGGGCTACGGGAACATTCAAAAGAGAAAATTAAGATTACAAATTGGAATAATATAAATTTTATACGGACGCCTTTTAAAGATTTATGCACCAAAATATCCAAATATCCATGGCTCTTCAAGGAATGTTATGTTTCCTTTTATTAAGAAGGGAGTATACATTCATTTTCTTTTTATTTATTTATTTATTTTTATTTATTTTATTTATTTTTTATTTTTGAAATCCGGCATTTTATTTGTGAATTTGTCTCGGAAAAGGTGTTTTAGAGAATGCTTGTATGAAATACATCATGCCCGATTTTACGCTAGACAAAAAGAAAAAAACACACACACACAATTCCGATGAAAAACAAAATAAATAGGGATGGACTTTATTGATTTTAATCTATCATAACTTTCAGAAATAAAGATACCAATGGTAAGATGGAGTCCAAAGCTAGAATCATTTGACCAATTAAGTCACATATACCAAAATATCCTGATGATTTTCAGCCGGTACCACCGATTAAATGCAAGAGTAATGAGATTTTTTTCTGCTATTGATTGATGACTTGTTTTGTGATTTGAAGTTAATACTGTATATTGTATTTCAATGTTCAAAGAGCTGTTTCTAACCTAATTAGTATGGCGTTGTTTTTATCTTTGTTATCTCTTTGTTTCAAAGTATATCTTATCTTTTTTTTCCTTATAATGTTTTACATTTATTTTCACGGCGATGTTTCATTATCATGTCGTTTTCATTTCTATAAAATGACAGTGTCCTTTCTATCTGTATAAGCCCTTTTTAAAAAGTGTTGTTATCTTTTCCTGGATTGGAACTCTCCAATCAAATGGAGATACAAGTTAACACTCTTTGCTTCCAGTC
The DNA here is from genome assembly GCA_002080025.1 of Modiolus philippinarum. Lineage (NCBI taxonomy): Eukaryota > Metazoa > Mollusca > Bivalvia > Mytilida > Modiolidae > Modiolus > Modiolus philippinarum. The sequence goes on from MJUU01050349.1 coordinate 8,703, forward strand.
ATCACTTGTACGGTTTGCTAACAATACATAGATTTTTCAGTATCTGTAATACCAATCAGATAGTGCCCGTCATTTCAATATCACTCATGTAAATGATGGCCATTCCTCGCGACTTTTTAACTGTTTTATTTAAGTTGATATTCTTTAACTATTTGATGGTGTGATTTCGAAAATGTACTTGAAAATTCAAATATTATATATTGTTATTACAATTTTAGAGATACTATTTATAAATAAAGCGCAGACTTCAAATGGAAGCTGGTGTTTGAAGTTGAAAACTTTGAAGAATTTAAAATATCGTAGTTTCTTTTGTCGGGGATATAACTTTATAATCTACGAAAACTCGAAAATCACACTTTTTGTGTGTTGATATAGACTGTATTCAGTCTATACTTTTGTAAGATTTTAAAATATGAGCGATTAATTTTGGAAAGTCAATTTTAAACAATGTCTCTGCAACGCCGCTTATGGGAGAAAAACATATTACCCTCATATTACATCAAATTATTAACTGAAGGTTGTCAATTTTGTTTCCACAACTTCCTTAATCCGGAAATCGTGGAGTCTAGAAATTCGAGGGTGTAATGACGAAAGTTATTGTATTTTTTTGTAACTCTAAACATCATTCTAAACGTAAATTTTGCGTATCATCGGATTTTTTTTCTGAATAAATGCAGAGGTAAACATATACGAATGAATAGTTTTAGATCAAGCTATACTTTTTTGCGTTAATTGCAATGAACTTTTTATTAGCAAACCACAGTCTTGCAATATTTTTGTTCATAGCAATGATAACATTCAAACAAAATAGAATAAACGATTTTTTTTTCTTCTTTTTTTTTGTCTTTTATTTTTAGTTTTATTTATTTTATTTATTTTTTTTGACATGCAATATAAAAACCTTTAGTCAGGCTTCAATTTAAGTAGCAAAATAAATACTAGTACTGATAACTTATACAACTACGGCAGTACAACACCGAATGAGCAAAGCACAGGATTACATAAATCAAAGTTCAAAGACAAGGCAATAGCAAGAACACCAGGCGACAATAGATTAAAGACACAAGGTAAAAACGAGAACACCAGAACACAGAAGAGCAAAGACACAAACACACACAAAACACACGAACACCATAAATACAACACAAAAAAACTAAAACAATATTAGTGTGAACTCTAAAAAACAGAGTGACATTAGGTGTCCCGGAAGGATAAACTTGTTCTGTCCTGTTAACAGCACCCCTTCACACAAATTAGTCAAAAATAGCTTGCATTTTATTGTTCAAATAAATATTTCAGGTCTGGACTTTCACATTAATAGCTTTTTATCAGCATATTAGAGAATGCCACTGTTTTCTATAACTTAAAAAATTCTATATCCCAAGCCCTAAAAAAAACGACAAAAAAACTTTCTATGAGGTTTCATGGTTTTTGAGATACAGTAAAAATTATATAGTATAAACTTTCCATTTTTGAACTCTCCAAATGTACTTTAAAATTTTGTTGTTTAACATCTAGAAATATGGATGCAAGCATCCTACAAATTCTGAAATCTCTACATCTGAAGGTCTCTGGGATCTGCGTGTGACAAGGTAAAAGGAAAGAATAATAAAACAATTTTTATCTGTGCTTGCCGAACTAAAATATATTCAAAACGAACTTTGATGTAATATGTTTGTTCACCCCTTTACAAGAAAACAGAAAATTGTACAGGAGTTCATCTCACAATCCAGTATATGAATACTGCTGAAATCAAATCATTTGTCGTAACAGAAAACCAATTGTTTCAGAATTTCAAGTTTGTCGGTTTGTTTCGACGACAACAACTTATCCTAGACTCTTCCAAAAATATTTTGCCAGGGATTCCCTGATATTCTAGGCAATGCACATTGTCGAAATAAAAAAAATTATTATCAAAAGAAAACACATTTATTTCAAAATATCAGTTTTTGGTCTGGTTTCCATGGTAACATAAAGTTGTTCTTTTGAAAGAAATTCGAATCGTGTAAATGTTAATTGCATGACTCTAAACCTTCGTATGAAGTTTCATGGCGGTAGTGGTAATAGATTGCTAAATAAATAAAAGTGACAACAAAAGTCCGAATTGATCAAAGGGAGAGACCAGTAAGGAAAATCCGTATAACGTACGACAGAATCAGGGAAACACAATCAAACACAGAACATATTTGGCAAGCCGTCATATTACCAACTTGGAACAGACATTTTATAAATAAAATGGTGGGTCAAACCAGGTTGAATGACGACTAACTGTAGCTTCTGTGTGCCCAGATTGTGTTAAATGTCTAAGCCATAATATTGTCAAAACAAAGAAATTTTTTCACACAGGTAAAATGTTTTTGTCGTTCGATGTACAAGCCTTGTCTCATACAAGTAAAATGTTTTTGTCGCTCGATGCACAAATGACACGAAAGTGGCATGAAGAGAAACCTCAAAGAAGAAGCCAAAACTTACACAAAATCGTCTTCGATAAAATTGGAAATTGGAAGTGAATATTTATCAATCAAATCTGGATATCGTCCAATAAATTTCTTCAGAAAAACTATTAATCTGCATTTATCGAAGTCCTGATTTAAAAGTTACGAATTAAACATCTGTGTCGTTTCAAAAAATCTTGATAGTGACTACATGCTCTAGCGTAACGAATTAATTGAGAAGTATATACTCCATACGCTGTGGAAGACGGAATATTACTGTAGAGATCAGGAAAGTTTACAATATCAAAACTGAAATCGTCTCTTTTGTCAGAAATTCGTGTGCTGAGGTTGCCACTGTAGTCAAACTCCAGGAGTAAATCTAACAAAAGGCTCACCTGGTGACTGGTTTTATTCATTGTCACAAAGAGACCACCCATTCATAACCAAACGTGGTTCCAGTTGGCTCAGTAGGTTCAGAGGAGAAGAAATTTGAATGCATTTCTCATAGGGTCTCTATATTAAACTATGTTCCACGCTGGCGGCCACCTTGGATGAGGTACGAACGTCAAAATCACAAACTTTGAAGGGGACAAGCAAAAGACTCTTGTGACCATGTTTGGTTGAATTTGGCTTGGTAGTTTCAGAGGAGAAAATCTTTGGATGCATTTCCCATAGAGTCCCTATGTTAAACTATGTTCTCTGCTGGCAGGCACCTTCAATGAAGTATGAACATGAAAATCACAAACTTTCAAGGGGACTACCTAAAGATTATTGTGATCAAGTTTGGTTCCAACTGGCTCAGTAGTTTCAGAGAAGAAGAACTTTGAATACATTTCCAATAGGGTCCTATGTTAAACTATGTACTGTGCTGATGACCATCTTGGATGAGGTACGAACATAAAAATCACAAACTTTGAAAGGGAGCAGCCAAGGACAATTGTATCCAAGTTTGGTTCCTATTGGCTTATAGTGGTTTCAGGAGAAAAGATCTTTGAATGTATTTCCCATAGGGTTCCTATGTTAAACTATGTTCCCCGCTGGCGGCCATCTTGGATGAGGTACAACCACAAAAATCACAAACTTTAGTCCACATTTGTCTGTGGTTTCAGAGGAGAAGATCTTTGAATGCATTTCCCGTAGGGTCCTTTGTTAAACTATGTTCCCTAGTGGCGGCAATCTTGGATGAGATGCTAATCTGCTGGACATANGTAGAAATTGTAGTCCTGGAAAAGCTCAACACTTTTGTAATTTACATTTAACCTCCATCTCAAAGTTTTTGACATAAAAGTAAAAATGTTAAAAAATTGTGAAAATTCAAAGAAAAAGGGGCCATAACTCCCATGTGGGTTGTCAGATTTTCTTCAAATTGCAGGAAATGTGGATATTACTATGCTGACCATTTTTGTAATTTAAACTTCACTTCTATCTTCTACCATTTTCAATATATAAGACTAAAAGTAACAAAAAAACGAAAATTTTACGGAAAAGGGGCAATAACTCCAAGATGGGTTATCGGATATTCTTCAAAATTGCAGGGCAGGTAGATCTTATCATGCTAATCATTTTACCACATGTCAGATTTTTGATATCTGTAACGGTTTTCGAGTAATTTGCAAAAAACAGCAATTTACCCCTATGTTCTATTTTCAGTAACAGCGGCCATGTTGTTTAGTTTACGGACATAAAAATCACAAACTTGAAAGAGCATACCCTGGTAATGATTCAGGCCAAATTTGGTTAGTATTGACCCAGCAATTTGAGAGGAGAAGATCTTTGAATAAAAGTTATGGACGGACTGACGACGGACGCCGAGTGATGGCAAAAGCTCACATGGCCTTTGGCCAGGTGAGCTAAAAACGAAACAGAATGGTCAGTGTCTGTAGGCTCTTTTATTTCAAGTTCTGGGGGATATACTAAGGGAATATAGTCGGCAAATTTACTATTGTTAAGTGACAAGACATCATCAATGTATCTGTATGAGTAATTAAAGGATCTGGCCTCTTTAATTTTATTTTGTTTGACCAAATTTTGCAAAAATTCTGTTTTGTAAGTGAACAAAAACAGGTCGTCTTAGAGAGGAGCACAATTCGTACCCATTGGAATGCCGACTGTCTGTTGGAAGATCTTGCCTTCTCTAAGTGAAGAGCATTCAAAATGACATTTTCCCGGAAGGTTACCTTGGAAGACTCTTCCCTTTTGAACCCAAAATATACCATAAATGGACCCCCTAATTGAAAGATTTTTGTTGATTTCACATCTAGTAATACTGGGCTAATATCCAACAAAGTTTGAAGCTCTGGGGGCTAATGGTCTCTGAGATTAGCTTCGTACAAGTTAATCGCGACGAGAAGAAAGAAAAGTTGGTGAATAATTATATGTGATTTTGTGTTTTAATGCAAGCACAGACGAATTAAAACCAGAATCCATACACTATTGAACTTTGAAGGAACAATTGTAAAGTCTTTCCCCTAAAGTTCTGTTATAATTTTATCATTTTCGGGGGCGAATTCGGCTCTTTTCCTTCGAAACACGAAGGTATCCCGAACGAAATCAGTCACTTGATTCCTTTTCTTTGCACGTATGATACAATTTTAGTTTGTAAGTTATAATCAGTATTGTGAGCTTTTTTAATTTTCCCAACTAATTTGCTGATTCCGTGGCAGTGGTGCCATTATCAAATTCCAAGACCTTTCTGCACATTTTACTATGCTGTCAGTCACAAAGGGTCAGGGATTTGTTGACCCTTTTTTACTTTCATCTCTCCAAAACTTCTAAGGCCGTCACCATGACATCATTGAAAGATATGACGTGCATGCGTCCAAAATGAAAACGGACATTTTCAGCTAGATTTCATGTCTTCACGGATTTGACATAACCAAGTTTGCCTAAACCCTGTATTGACTCACTGATAGTGTGACGGGTGCCCCTACTGGAGCAGGACGTGCTTACACATCCATAGCACCTCATGTCACTCCCGGTTTTTATGGGAGTTCACACTGTCAATGTTTTAATTTTTCGTGTTTTCGTGTTGTCTTGTATATCATACTGTAAAATTTTAGTTTTGTCTTCGTAAGTGATGTTTGTAACTTTAACCATGGTACTGTTTGAGGGTTAGAGAAGTAACATGCACCATATATTTTTATTCGTTTTGTCTAAGGGTTAGAAAAAGACATTAAGCAATTCGCTTCCAAACAGATCTTTCAAAACAATACATGCCTCTGTATTGTCACAATTAGTGTGTTTTGTCACGACAAACATGGAGATATTCCGAATGCACCGTGTGTATGAAACATTTAGTAGTTCGTTTCCCGATTCCTTCTTCCTCTCGATTCATCAGGTCATACGACACACAAACGTTTAGTCCAAATAGTTTTGGAATTTGGAACCTATTTCAATAACAGTGTAAGTTTTACATTTTACCTTCATTGCATTTCGATGAAGATGAATCTATTTAACGTTACTTCGCTACAGATTATTGTGAATATCAGCTGTACACTTTGATTGCATAATTTGATATAAATATCGATTTAACGGAATATTCAGCTCACACTGAAACATACAACTGTTGATTATAATTATATTTACAACTTTCATCACAGTATTTCAAAGTTTTTATGTATTATTTCCGTCTAGAAGAGGAAGATAAACAACCGTTATCCAATTGCATAATTCATATAAATATAGAATGTATGGCAAGCAATTAGCGACATTTAAATACATCTAGATATAATTATGGAACACATATTCCGTGTGTAACAGCAATTCAACTGTATTCATCCGTGTCTATACCGGAACTCTATGTATAATATTACACAGACACACGTCATATTGTATTTATTTATGTAAATTATTGTGTATTTAAATATGTTGACATTTTACTCATAGATATGGTAGCGTAAGTGGACTATAAATTCTCATTATTTTGGACACATAAATTATGATTGTTAATTATTGTATTTTTCAGGTTTTTACCTAATTGTTCACCGGCTAATTAAAGTTATCACGCCACACTGGTTTTATTTTAATTGGGCCACGAACTTGGTTATGCTCGCTGAGTCCGGGTCAGTACAGCAAAAACACTAGAACTAGCCTGAGTTCCAGACCTCTTTTGGACATCCTGCTGCAGGCAACACAGTTACAGGACAACGTTTCTGCCTGTTCCCGGATAGAAGACAACACAGTCACTCAACTACGGTAACACCGTTCCTGTTCCAGGCGACAAAGCTGCAACTGGATTAAACAACGTTTCATCATCATGAGTGAAAATCCAACAGATATCCCCGAGAACACCATTTCAACAGTTCCAGACACAAGGGTCCGGACACTTAGAGAGAAAGGGCAAGAACAGTATTCACAGACATGTGACAAACATCGTCAAGACGTAGAGTATTTACGGACAATGCTCGACTCCCTGCTTCAGGAAGCTGACAATCCCCCCGCTGGACTACGGGATCAACGATGCTTAGAACAAAATATAGTTAAAGAAAATAGTAGGTACCAAAAACAGCTTAATACCTCCAAGACCTACATGAAGACTAACAGGAGCGAGGATAGTAAACGAGACATGGAGGAATGCTCCACGCTAGCTAATATCCGTCAATGTGCTATTGACGAAGCCCTGTGCAACTTACAGGAAGCTAGCAAGGCTCTGACGCCCGAGAAATCACCAAAGGCACCTAGTAGCAGCTCATCGTCCCACAACAGTAAATACCATTCACAAGGTGGAACGTCTACACGTACAGACGCTTCCCGTCTGTTAAGACGAAAGAAGGCAAAGGCAGAAGCTTTGAAAGCAAGTCTAGCTTTTACAGAAAAACAGACCACTCTTTCAAAACGGGAAGCCCTGTAAGAAGACTCAACGACTCGTTAAAAGGCTGAAATAGAGGCAACAACAGCTCGGCGAAAGGCTGAGATGGCTGAGATGGAAGCGATAGCAGCTCGAAAGAGAGCCGACCAGACATTGTAAGAGGCACAAAAGGAAGCAGCTATGGTAGAAACCGAAGCTAAGATCCTGGATGACGATAGTAGTCAAACAGTAGTTGATAGTGAAGACCAGCGACGTCAGTTGCCCATAGAGGAAGCAGACCCGCTTAAACGGGTGCAACAGTACGTTGAAGAACACTCCTTCAATGTAACAAACGAGGACGTACAAAATATCCCGTCAGTAGTATATGGGGCCTCCAGACCACCGGAAATTACGTCATATCCAACAGTAGTATATGGGTCCTCCAGACCACAAGAAGTTACGTCAACTTCAACAGTAGTATATGGAGCACCGGAAGTAACATCTACTCCAGCTTATGCTGGACCGCCTCGTAAATCTCAGTCTGTTACATTTCAGCTTAACAGAGATGCACCAGAATTTGAACCGTCACGTCAGAACTTATCACGGGACATGCCAATACCAATTTCACAAGCAGTAAACCTAAAGGATGACAGGACTGTGAACCAGACTTCAGATATAACTAGATTCCTTCTCCATAAGGAAATACTGCTATCTGGTCTCAATAATTTTAATGACCGTGCTGAATCCTACTTTGTTCGGAAAAATAGCTTCAAGTCAGCTTTTGATGAAGCCAAAGTGTCTGACTCACAACAGTTAAACCTCCTAGTAAAATGGCTCGGAGTTGAGTCTTCAAAACAGGCTGAAAGTATAAGGAGGTCATGTGAGAACCCCACTAACAGTCTCAGATTGCTGTTGGATCGCATAGATACCAGGTATGGATCCCCTGAAAAGGTGGAAGCTTCACTAATGAATAGATTGGCGAACTTCCCAAAACTAACAAACAAGGACAGTGCACGTCTGTATGAGTTGCCCTATTTATTGTCGGAAATAGAACACATCAAGCAGAATCCTAAATTTCAGTCACTTCTTGGATATTTCGATTCTTCATCTGGGATAAGGCCAACTGCCAGTAAGCTCCCTTATGGACTCCAAGAAAAGTGGACAACAAGAGCTTATAACTACAAGTCGTCACATAATGTACCATTTCCGCCATTCACAGAATTCTCCAGATTTATTCTGGAAATGAGCATAATCAAAAATTATCCCGGATTTTGTTATGAACAAGAACAGCAAACAACTCCAAAGTATCCCTGGAGAAAACCACCAGTGGCAAAGACCCGGGTAGCATCTCACAAAACTGATGTCGACAGATGTCGAAACAAGCCCAGCGGTAAAGACATTAGTGACACGCTGCCCCAGTGTAGAGAGAACGAAGCACCAGACAGGTGCGTAATACATAATTCAAGGCATTCATTAGACGAATGTAGAGGATTCAAATCAAAATTAATTGAGGAGCGGAAAGACATCCTCAAACAAAACAACCTATGTTTTAGGTGTTACGCTTCTACCACCCACAGGAGCAGAGACTGCAAGGCGAAGATTTCCTGCAGAGACTGCGGAAGCAAACAACACACACCTGCCTTACATGTACTTAAAGTCAGGCAAGAACCTTCAGTTGGCCCCGTACAACATCACGGCGGAGAGAGAGTGCAACAGAACGGCGGGGAGGCAAAAGATGCCAGCAGTACTGACAGAGCAGTTAACTCGTCTTGCACAGAAATATGTGAAAATAACGCCTGCAAATCATGTGCCAAGATCATCCCTGTCAGAGTACATCATAGGGACAACTCCGACGAAACCATTGAAATGTATGCAGTTCTTGATGACCAAAGTAACAGGTCCCTGGCATCACCACAGTTTTTTTAATTCTTCAACATTGAAGACAAACCAGAAAATTATACCCTGACCACTTGTTCAGGTCGTATTGCCACCCGTGGCAGGAGGCAGGAGAGCCAAAGGATTTATAGTCCAATCTTTACACGGACAGGAAGAGTTAGAACTGCCAGTTTTGGTAGAATGTGATTATATTCCAAGCAGCAGAGACGAAATCCCGTTACCAGGTTCTGCCAAACACTTTCCACATATGAAAGATATAGCTGGAAGAATCCCGCCAATTGAAGATAGCAGGAAGATAATGCTGCTAATAGGAAGAGACTTACCCGAAGTCCATCATGTCCTAGATCATAGATATGGACCACCTGGATCACCTTTCGCCCAGAAATTAAGACTGGGTTGGGTTGTCATTGGTGAAATCTGTCTGGACTATCAACATGCAACTCCAGACTTACCTGTGAAGAAAAAAATTATATTACCTTCTGGCCAACCTACGACACTAAGACCATGTGAAAGTAAAATTTTTGTACGGGAACTAGATCCCACTTGTTTTTATACTACAACCAAAACAACAGACATACCAGAATATGATATCTTTGCTAAGACAAAAGATGACGACAAATCAGGAATGTCGTATGAAGATAAAGTATTTATGAAACAAATGGACAACCAGTTTGCAAGAGACTCCACAGGCAGTTGGGTATCTCCGTTACCATTTCGGACACCAAGACAACGACTTCCAAGCAATAGACAACAGGCTGTTATAAGAGTGGACTCCCAGTAAGCTAATAATTATTAATGTATTAGAGTATTTTCATTGTTCCCGGTTTTCATGGGAGTTCACACTATGAGTGCCTTAGTTCTTAATGTTATCTTTTTATTTCCGTGCATTGTAGCTGTCTCACGTCCTTGTTTTGTCTTTGTTTTTATCTGTTACCGTTTCTGCCATGTCTTTGGACTTCGATTTTTGTAGTCATCGCTTCCCTTGTTCCTTCGGTATTCTACTGCCGTTGTTTCACGTATCCGATACGTACATGTATCAACGTATCCGTATAAATAACTTTTGTATAAATTAATGATACAGGCACCGACTTAGTTTAAACCTGAAAAATATTTATTTTAGATCTGCCATTATTTCATAAGCACGTATATGGCCGCTGTTACTAAAAATAAAGTTTGTGATTTTTATGTCCGTAGACCAAACAACATGGCTGCTGTTACTAAAAATAGAACATATGGGTAAATTGCTGTTTTTTGCAAATTACTCGAAAACCATTACAGATATCAAAATTCTGACAGGCGTAAAAATGATCAGCATGATGAGATCTACCTGCACTGCAATTTTGGAGAATATCCGTTTATCCGAGTTATTGCCCCTTTTCCTAAAATTTTCACTTTTTCGTTACTTCCTGTCTTTAAATTAATATTTAATATTAAAAGACTTAGTCTTTAATATTAAAAGACTTAGACTAAGTCTTTTAATATTAAATATTAATTTTTTGTTGATTCTAGTGGGATTCGGACCCCCTCTGTCAAGGTACTAAGGTTGAGAGTCTGCTACGCTAACCACTACACCACCAAATCCATGTTCAAATTTTGGTTGATTAATATACTTAACTCTCATATTACGTGTCAAAATAAATTTGCAGCTCACTCTATTTTACATCCCTTTGGTCTCCCCCAGAGATGGCGTGGGCAGTGTAATATGTCTGTAATAACTGTGCATTCGAAGAACAGCCAAATCCCACGGTGGGAAGGCAATCTCGATATTTATTTCTCTAATTCTAACCCGTTGGGTTCCTACGATAGACCGTTATATTTTAATTTTTAGGCCCTGCATTAGCGTAAATATTCGCAAATCCGGGGAGATGAACAAGTTTCTACGTTGACTGAATTTATAGACAGTTTATATATATATATATATATATATATATATATATCCTTTCGTAAAATATATATATATATATATATATACCATTAAATTTCATTACTTAAATTACAAAAATGTGTAGCCAATCAAAATGCGTTTTGAATACGAATTCAGGTTATTTAAATGTGATAGTTTATATATATATATATATATATGTTATGATTTCTTTGCAATTTGAAATATTAATAAACATGAATCGACGACTTGATTTATAATTGATTTATAATTCCTACCTATGATTGAAATTACTGAGGAAGTGTAAATGTATTTACTTTTTATTTTTTTCATTTTTTGCATATTTATTTATATAATTAGCTCACCTGGCCAAAGGCCATGTGAGCTTTTGCCATCACTAGGCGTCCGTCGTCCATCCGTCCGTCCGTCGTCCGTCCGTCCGTCCATTAACTTTTATTCAAAGATCTTCTCCTCCGAAACTACTGGGCCAATACTAACCAAACTTGGCCTGAATCATTACCAGGGTATTCAAGTTTGTGATTTTTATGTCCGTAGACCAAACAACATGGCCGCTGTTACTAAAAATAGAACATAGGGGTAAATTGCTGTTTTTGCAAATTACTCGAAAACCATTACAGATATCAAAATTCTGACAGGCGTAAAAATGATCAGCATGATGAGATCTACCTGCCCTGCAATTTTGGAGAATATCCGTTTACCCGTCTTGGAGTTATTGCCCCTTTTCCTAAAATTTTCAGTTTTTCGTTACTTCCTGTCTTATATATTGAAATTGATAGAAGATAGAAGTGACGTTTGTATAACAAAAATGGTCAGCATAGTAAGATCTATATGGCCTGCAATTTTGAAGAAAATCTGACAACCCACATAGGAGTTATTGCCGCTTTTTCTTTGAATTTTAACAATTTTTGAACGTGTTTACTTTTATTTTGAAAAACTGTTTGGGATAAAGCTTAAATGTGAATTGCAAAAGTGTTGAGGTTTTCCAGAACTACAATTTCTACATATGTCCAGCAGGTTTTCATCTCATCCAAGATGGCCACCAGCGGGGAAGATAGTTTAACATAGGACCCAATGGGAAATGCATTCAAAGATCTTCTCCTCTGAAACCACTGAGCCAATGGGGACCAAATTTTGTCACAATAGTCCTTGTTTGGTCCCCTTTAAAGTTTTTGATTTTTGCCTTTGTACCTCATCCAAGATGCTGCCAGCGTGATGCACAGTTTAACATAGGGACCCTATGGAAAATGCATTCAAATGCCTTCTCCTCTGAACCTACTGAGCCTATTTGAACCAAACTTGGTTACAATTGTCTTTGGGTGATCCCTCCCAAAGTTTGTGATTTTTAGTTTGTACCTCATCCAAGAATGAAAATGTAACATATGGTGAACTGATTTATTGTATGAATGGGTGGTCTATTGGTGACAATGAATAAAACCAGTCACCAGGTGAGCGATACAGGCTCATGTGAGCCTCTAGTTTAACCAATCAAATCGGTTATCGACTTATTATCACTACATTGTATCTCATGGACAAAATTAAAGCTAAACTTCGGGTAGGGAAACTCGAGTTTCCTTACCGAAACCTAGATTTCCCTATAGAAACTCGGGTTTCTTGATTCTGCCGTACGTTTTACGGATTTCCTTACTGGTATCTCCCTGTAATTGATTCGGACTTTTGTTGTCACTTTTATTTAGCATTTGGGAATCCATAGAAAGCTGAGCTTTGCGTTTAGTTTTGAAGGAAAACCTACATTTATGTAAAGAAACTCGAGTTTAGATATTGAAAACCCAAAATCTAGGTTCCCTACGGTAAGTCGGGTTTAGCTTTGGAAACTCATAGAAATCTGGGCTATGCATGTAGGTTTGGAAGAAGACCTACTTTTAGTTAGGGAAACTCGAGTTTAGTTGTGGAAAACCTAGTTTTCTCCACCGTAACCTATGTTTCCCTCTAAGAAACCTAGTTTTTGCTACCGAAACTTAGGTTTCCATATGGAAAATCGGGTTAAGCTCTGTAAACCCTATTTACAGAAGCAAAAACCGAGTTTTCTATAGTTATGCTTACTTTATCGTGCCATGTATAAGCGGCTACATAACTGAGGACTTGTGTCGAAACTTTTTCTTTTTCTTGTTTTTTCTGTTTTTCTTTTTTTCGCGTTTTTTTTTTTTTTTTACTATTTTTATAACATATGATAACATATGTCACCACCAAACATTATAAGATATTTGTTTTCGCAATATTTTAATGAGAACATAAAAGAATAACCAGTACAGAAGGCATGTTTAAGTATTCAAGCAAACTTCCCGTGTTATGTATAGCCCGTAAACTCTCGTGCAAATTACCGGCAACATGCTCCGTGTCAACTTAAAAGCCAAATCAAACAGACCTTTAAATTAAAAAATAGACAAACCGATATACGAAAACTGAAGACGAAATGATTTTATTCTCAATATATTCATAGATTTCCCATTTCATTTGAGATTATTATTTCTGACATTTATTTCGAACTATTTTATTTTGCCTTCATGTTATGTAATAGAAAAAAATATAAATTTTGGATCGGGTCGATGTACAGCAAAATTCGAAACACCTGCGCGTTTCTATAATCGGCCTAAACAAACAACGTGCACGAACCAGGTTTTATCTGTCAATCAAACGTATGCAATTTACACGTTCTGAACAAATCGATTAAACAGGGCGTGATATCTGTACGTCAATCAAACTACAAACATATGCAAGTCCAAAATGTAATAACAAATAAGAATCTTTGCATATTTTAGAAAAATTGGCCTGCGTTGTATGAAATTTTCATCTATGGCTATATGCAATTTGTTTTTGTTTTTGTATTTTGTTTTGTTTTTGTCTTTTTTTTTTGTTACTTTTTGTTGGGGGGGGCAAAATTGAAATGGTTTTTATTCGTTATGATTTTGATACACAAATTCATATCAATTATCTAAGAATTTTATTCTTACTATTCTGATACGAACATTCGGATTATTTTAGGACAGTAGATACAACCCATTTATTGTTTCAAAATAAAAACATATCCGTCCTACTCGATTTACACAATCCATAGAATACTGAGACATTATATATACATATATCAGAAATGAGATGTGTTTCTCCCACACCAAGACATAACAAAAATAACAAAATAAAGTTAGTTTTAGGAAAACGGCTATCAATACAATGTGAAAAGATCTGACAATTCAGTTCAATTTATTAATTTACTTTTAAATTGCGTAATGGAATTTCAATATTTACTAATTTTTTTGTGAATTTAATGTCTTAGTGTCCAGTCAATCAAAAGTACATTGTACAACATTTAACCACATGCAACACAGGACCCAAAAATGATTCTCTAATTTGTGGGTGTACATGTACTTCAAACGACCAAAGACATTTTTAAATGTCTCTGAAACGGCGGATGTTTATATATTTTTTTTTATTTTTATATTTTTTTCTATTTTATTTTGTTTTTTTTTTGTTCTGTTATCTTTTTTTATCGCAATTCATTTTTTTGTCTCAATGCATTTCAGCTGAGAAAATCCTTTTACCCCGCTGGTCGGATTTCCGAATGTCATTTTAAAAGGTGCAAAAATGAACAGTGCATGTTACATATACTTGTACGTAAATAAACATTAAGGGAATTATAAAAGATTAAGGCATGACAGTATACAGGTTGCAAGACTCAGGTTTAAGTAAAAAGTTAATGTAATAACTTTCTGTGTGCAGCTGGTCTTGAAGTTAACTTGGGACGCAAATATTTGGAGTTTTACAATTTTACAAAAATAAAAAATAAATAAATAAATGAAATGATAAAAAAAAACAAAGAAAAGCATCCAAATAAACAAACGAAACAATAAAAGATTAAAAAATAAATAAAATACACAACAAAACAAAACAAGAACTTGTAGAATGTGCACATTCGACATATGTAGAATGGACACAGAAAGATACGTAAAATCATCTAGACAAAACGGTGTAATACGTTTCCCTGTTTTTGTTAATTCCTTCTGGCATATACCTCGCACATCACATTGTATATTTATGAAAATCTTTAAAGTTTACTTCACCGAAGAAATATATCCATGTTTAAAGACTTCATTTCTTTATATGTATTATAATTGTCACTTTTTTGCTACTCCATACGTAGATATTCCCATTGCACTTTGAAAAAGAATTGTATTATCCTTTCACTGAAAGTTTCAGTTCAAAATTCTGTAATAATCCATATAGCACGGAAGTAGAACATGCTCAGCATAATTCGGTCTACTCGATATGAATGTTATTCAAAGCCATTTAAATACTTATTACCGAGATGTGATTTGACCTGATGATTGACGAGTTTTTCAGTTTTTCTTTATTAACTTGCTTGAATTTAAAATTATCAAATTGTGTATTTATGTGTAATCATCCACTCTTGTTTTGTTTGCCAAGGTATGTATTTCATATGTTTCTATTTGCCTCTTCTTATAGTGTGCACTATCAGAAAGCTTAATAAAATTGAAAATATTGACATGGGCGTACAATTAAAAAAAAATAATAAGAAATGATCATAAAGAAATAAGGGTATGATTTTTGTTTCATTCAGTTTTATTTTTGATCCTTATTGTAACAGTAATTTGGCACATTAGCGGTTCCAGGGCCCCGAGGTCCCAAAAGTTGGAACCCAATTTAGAAAAAAAAAATGTTTCTATTTTGTGTAGAATTAAGGCGAAAATTGACAAATAATAACAAGACATCGACTGGAACATTTCTTTCCTGAACTTCACCGGAACCCCCACTTCCGAAAGTTGGATCCACAGGTGTGACTCATTATCACACCATTTTACTGTACAAATTCTTTTCATCCCTTTTCGTTATTTGAAAGTTATCAGTATATAGTATATACATGTATGTCTACATTGTTTACAGTTTTATATTTATTCCTTTTTTCTCTATGCCACATGATAGTCCAACCATTTACAAACGTAACTTGTCGTTTAAAAAATATATGAACGTATTGCCGTTCTTCCTCGACAAAAATGCCCTTGGTGCATGAAATATTTATAAAGCGGTCGCTTGATGTATACAAACTGTGTACGTTACATGCATAGACAATGTTTTTGCCACGATTAACCGTTATCGGAACCAATGAAACAGGAGACTCACTCCTGATGTTGTTTATATCAAGAATTTCTTGAAACCTATTCGGCATTGAAGACTAAATGAAATGGTAAAAAGAAATGCTTTTAACCGAGTTACAAGACATTAAAAATTTGACTGAAGATGGAGTTCTCTGGATTTTTCCTTAATTTAACATTGGGACTATTTTTTTGTCTAAAAGCTTGGAAGTCATTTTATGAAAACTCGTCAGGTGTCTTAATTTAATCTATAGAAGACATTCTTAAAATAAAATGTGGTGGTCCGTATTCAAAATTCTTTAAGCCATTGAATGGAGAAAACCAGAGAAGTTCCGAAATCTGACACAAATTAAAAGTCACCTCAACTCAACAATGAAATAGACATATTTCTATATAAATGGAATATGTACTGAAATATCGATCTCATGCATGGACTTATCTATGTGAATAAAACAATAATATACATGTATACGTCCGGGGTATACGTGCCCATTTATTAATCAGGAAAATAATATCAATTTTTATTTCTTGCGAATTTTCCCTTTAAAACAGATAAATGACTGACGTACAGATCAACGCCTTTTATTCGAAAGGTGAATGTCAATTAAATTGCATATGATCGGCGTACGATTGATTGACAGATAACACCCAGATCGTGCGCATTGTTTGATTAGGCCGTTTTATGAAACGCGCAGGTGTTTCGAATTTTGCTGTATTTGACTTATCAACATCCTTGATACGTTTTATACGATACTTCGATACGGATACGGATACGTGAATAATGAAAATAATGCTGTATTCTGGATACAAATACGCCGATAGTTACGTGAAACAATTGTCAAATCAGTTATGAGAAATAACAAATATGTAAAAGATTAAAAGGTAGGTGCTAAAAACATCAATTTCAATGCTTAATTTTACCAAGTTTTTAAACGGCCGTACTGGGCTATTTTTGAACTTATAAGGGTGTATTGATGCATAATTAAGTACACTATTGCATGCATTTTGTTTCTGTTTTATTGAGTTTCAAGAATAATTGGTGAATTCAATAAAATTTCATTCAAAGCAGTCCCGTGTTAAATTGGAGAGCAGGGTAACGTCAAAAGTCGCCATTTTTACGTCATAGGGACCACAATTTAACTCGACGACAGGCATTTTCTGAGAGATGAGATGTTAATAAATGATATTAAGCAATAAAATTCCATGGGGCTTCCGGGTAATTTAAACTCGTTAAGTAAGCGACTTTTTACATATCCGCTGCTCTACTAGACAGCGTCTTTGATTATATCAAAACATGCTTGTCAGTTTATTTTTGAAGGTGGCCGATATTAAGGCCCTTTTCTAAAGAATTGTCTAACTTCTTTATCTACAGTGATGTTCAGATTCCCCTTTAATATATGTCCACAAGGGTCATAGTGATAAGTTTCAGCTGCTAGGGTAGTTTTTCTCGAAATCAGCATCACAGGTAATAGCAGAGTAATTGAAAAAAAATGTTTCTAGTAAGTTTTTATAAGAGAAGGACAGGCATGTCCTGGTTGTCAAAATAGACGGGTACAAGCTTTTAAATATCTGGGTCCCGAAAAATGCCTGGAATATCAGTAAGGTCAATTCCTTTATTAATGTATTTAATTTTCAAAAACTGTTTTATGTGCTCATCGGGTTTGTCGATTCTTGGATAAAGTCGATGAAAAGAGAAAGCATCAATAATTTTTGAACATTCATAAAGCGGACTATTAATTAACAGACATAGTATCGCACTCCAAAGAGATTTCATAGTTGTGTTACAGGAATTGAACAAAGTTTAGTGAACAAACCATGTTTTTAAAACAGTATATAGTTGTTTTATATTTACGAGGTTTTACGTTTGCTTTTGATATTATAAATCTCTCTTCGACCATGTGACCTGCGATGGCGTAATTTTGGAGAAGAAATTCCAATGATGTCAA
Organism: Modiolus philippinarum; assembly: GCA_002080025.1. NCBI lineage: Eukaryota > Metazoa > Mollusca > Bivalvia > Mytilida > Modiolidae > Modiolus > Modiolus philippinarum. Next base: position 26,792 of record MJUU01050349.1, read on the forward strand.
TAGAAGTGCACTGAGAAATGTTTTCCTGACCCATGATGTTGTCATTTAACCCTAGTGGATAAGCTGTCTGTAGTTTTTTTAATCCAAGGCAGTTCGCATTCTCTTGGTGATCTTACAAATTCTCTCTTTGATTGATAAGGGGATTTTTCTACAATTTCCAACGGCTGAATTTTGATAATTAAAGAGAGAACCGTGTTGGTATATAAAGGATCTAAACTTTTTGGGGAAACGAAAACGATACAAATGTTCCTGGGTACGTCGTTGTATCACCAATGTACTGAATACCACACCCTGGTTTACTTCAGGTAATCAAATATACCAGGATGTTTTTCAAGAGATGTCAATGGGGGAATTGGATGGTAAATTTCCTGCCATTGACATTTGATTTGACAGTGTTTTTCTGGACGAGGCGAGGACGTGTGGCACATTTCCTGGCGTCGCACTTTAGAATTTTAGAAAATCCACGATTGCTTTTAATAAATATTGATGCTGTTGTGTATTTAGATTTTTGCAAAGTGTGGCATATTTTAGATATTTTTAACGGACTGAGTCTGACTATCGGATTTAGTGCTGAAGGTAGTAGATTTGTCAAATTAGAGTATGAAGGCACAATCGTGGATTTGACGTAGCGATTTCTATCTAGATTGTATGATATAATTTAACTGAAAAACTCGACTACAAATCATAACAATGTAACTATGATGAAACTGTCATTGCGAATGCCATCTGTATATCAAAAAATAAATCCCTAAAATACCACAATCACACTTGTGACTAAATGGTATAATAAATGTAAAAAATGGATAACAGGAAACACCTACAATGGCTGAAAGTTATAATCACATGTAACAATCTGCAAGGGAACCACACAGGAAAAACACGAATAAGACAAAAGACAAACGCAGACAACGGTAGGAACTCGGGACAGCTGGACTTGGTACCGGCACTAGCAAAAACAAGCGGTAGGGTTACACTGCTTTATGTGTACCAAACCTCCCCTTTATCTATCCCGTTTCCCTATAGTATAATAAACATACGAATAAAACCCAATACAGGTAGACTACAAGCTCTATGACCACAATCTTGAAAGAAAAGAAAAAGACAGTACGTAATTTTGAAAAATAGGTAAAGGGGTGTTCGCCGCTACACAGCCAGCCGATAGAGAACAAATAACCAAAATGATGTAAATAGAAAACCCAAAGGAAAAAAAAATAATAAAAGGACCATTAAATGATAAATAAGTGTATTAAACAACAAAAGCATATTCAAATGGAATTATTAGAAAGGGATCAGTATCTGCAGTCTCCTTTATTTCAAGTTAGGTGGATATATCAATGGAATAAAGTAAAAAAAAAATACCATTTTTTAATGAAAAGACATAATCGATATCTGAATGAGAAATTAGCTTCCTTGATTTTATTGTCTCTGAACAAATTTTGAAGATATTCTGTTTCACGTACAAAAAAAACAAGTTGGCAATTGGCAGTTCGACTGTGGACCTAGACTGCCTCCAACGTTTGATTTGACTTGATAAAGTTTAAGCAGCTTCGCCTCGGCTCTCTAAACACAGGACTTGAGCTCAATGTCCAATCAAGAAGATAGATTTCGCATTCATATATTCCGCACAACCACTCTAGGCGCCCTCTACATTTAGGGATACATTCTACAGAAGATTTATATATTCCATTGTTTGGATGGTTTATTATACCCCCCACTTGGAAAGTGGGGGTATATAGTGATGGGGTTGTCCGTCCGTCCGTCCGTCCTTCCGTCTTTCCGTCCGTCCTTCCGTCCGTCCGTTACACCTGAGGGTACTCATCTCTTATCCGCTACTCCTCCTGAACCACTGAATAGATTTTGATGAAACTTTAACACAGTTTTTATGACATAATGAAGATGTGCACCTCCTATTTCAGAATTTGATTTGATTGATTTTTGGGGTTTCCCATAGCAAAACATGGACTTAGCCATTACATTACTAGGGGGTACCCATCTCTTATCCACTACTCCTCCTGAACCTTTGAATAGATTTTGATGAAACTTTAACATAGTCTTCATGACATAATGTAGATGTGCACCTCCTATTTCAGAATTTGATTTGATTGATTTTTGGGGTTTCCCATAGCAAAACATGGACTAAGCCATTACATTACAAGGGGTACCCATCCCTTATCCGCTACTCCTCCTGAACCACTGAATAGATTTTGACGAAACTTTAACACAGTCTTTATGACATAATGTAGATGTGCACCTCTTATTTCAGAATTTGATTTGATTGATTTTTGGGGTTCCCATAGCAAAACATGGACTTAGCCATTACATTACAAGGGGGTACCCATCTGTTATCCGCAACTGCTCCTGAACCAGTGAACAGATTTTCATGAAACTTTAACACAGTCTTTGTGACATAATGTAGATGTGCACCTCCTATTTCAGAATTTGATTTGATTGATTTTTGGGGTTTCCCATAGCAAAACATGGACTTAGCCATTACATTACAAGGGGGTACCCATCTCTTATCCGCAACTCCTCCTGAACCAGTGAACAGATTTTCGTGAAACTTAACACAGTCTTTATGTGCACCTCCTATTTAAGAATTTGATTTGATTGATTTTATAATTTCTGGAATCAAATGGGTTGTGGGGGGTATTTATTAGTGAGCTTTGCTCACAGTTTTTCTAGTTTTCTTTCAGTATGGTTGGAAATGAATACGGATTTTTTTCTGTCATAACTTGAACCATTGTACCAATATTCAGACAGATATTAACTGTTCCAATATATATTATCTGCTTTGCTTGTCTAGATAACATTTAAGAAAATGCAAATCTAGATCGACCGACGTTGTTTCAATCTTCTTCTTTTGAAATGAAATTTTGTATTTTCGTGTTGGGTGTTTTGTTGAGAGATACTTGTGCAAATGGAAACAACCACAAACGAATTCTTGTAAATGACGTTGATTTACACCAACTACAAGCAGACATGCAGTCAATGAAGGCACAGATTGCAGAAATGCATACGAAGCAGACAGAGACGGATGTAAGCATGAAGTTGAAACACTGAAGCAAACAATCCTTGGGTAATTATTATATTTTTTGTCAATTTGTCAAACAGAAACTTCCTAGAGTTAAAAAAATAATTGTTTAATTGTGGCCTTTATGACAAACAACATGTGATATATGCAGGCCAAGCCACGCACTACAGATCTTAACTCATTCATGCATTGTATAGAAAAAGAAGGGAAACGGGGAATGTGTCAAAGAGACAACAACCCAAAGGGGAGTAATTACAACTCAAAGCCACCAAAAGATCTTAAATGATCATATTTCGCTCCATTTCATCATCAGCAAATAGGAAACTGAAATTGTACAGAAAAGAAAAGCGATGCAGTATAAACGATCACATTCATCGCCCAACGGAGTTTAGGAGGGGATATAGCATCTCGCCCGTCCGTCAGTTCGTCCAACCTCAGGTTGAAGTTTGCGTTAGGGTTCATGGCTGAGAAAAGACATGTAGCAAATCAATCACCTTTGGTCAGTGGACACGTCTTGAAGAGTGATGCTGCTTCAGATGATAATTTGATCAATCTAACCTACATTCAAGAACTCAGGTTAAAGTTTGTGTTAACGTTAAGATCTGAGAAACTACTTGTGGCAGATCAATCATCTTTGGTCAGTGGGTGCGTCTTGAAGAGTGATGCTGCTTCAGATTATAATTGGGTCACTCTGAACTACATATTATGCTTCAATGACTCAGGTTACAGTTTGCGTTAAGGTTCATTTCTGAGATAATACATGTGGAACATCAACTATCTTTGGTCAGTGGATGCGTCTTAGAGAGTGATGCTGCTACAGGTGATAATTCAGTAACTGTCACCTACATAATTTATTATCTTTTCAACATATCCTATGTTTTTACAATTTTATGGCATTGTCCATAGTGTGAAAGGATGGATTAAACTTATAAATATCAATGTGTGTGAGAAAATAGCACAACCATTAGTACCTTTTGGCCTTAATGTATTTTTATATCAAAAAAGAGTTCAAAAGATATGTATAATGTGCTGAACCGAAGTAAAATAAATATTTCAGCAGAACAGAAGTGGGAGGTTATTTTAAACAAACGAGATATTGATTGGAAGATGATTCATAGACACTGTTTTAAATACTCAAAAAATACAAAACTCTGCTGGCTCCAATACAGAATCATACACAGAATTTTGGGGACAAATGAGTTATTGTACAAAATAAAAAATAAAAACTCTGAAATGTGTTGTTTCTGAAATGAAGTACCTGAAACAATTGAACATCTGTTTTGGGGTTGCCACAAAATTTCTGATCTGTGGCAAAAACTTAACAGGTGGATTTTTCAAAAAACATTAATCGTATTGCCACTGAATTTAGAAGTTGTAATATTTGGCTTTTCGAAACTTTCCGACCTAAACCTAGTAAGAATGATAACAAAATTTTATATCTATAAAACCAAAGCAAGAGAAGAGGATGTGAACATAATAGGGTTAAAAATTTTTCTAAAGGAAAACTTGATGCTTGAAAAATATATATCTTTTAAATATTTTGAACTTGAAAGGTACCATTCTTGCTGGAGCCCCTGGTCCTAAATTTTTGAAGATTAGGATATATATANTATTATTAAGATATGTTTAGTTTTGATGTTTATTCTGCTACTCTTTTGAGTTAATATTCTCATACCTGTATCTTCCTTTGACTATCCAAATGGCCTTGTTTTGATCCACTTTAGTTTTTGATTGTTTTTTTTTTGCCACTTTGGCTTAGCCCTGTCTTTGGTCTCAACTATTATGCATGTCTTATGTTGTAGTAATCAACAATTCATTATGTTTTTCTTTTTTCTCTTATTGATTGCATGCATTGTTTGTATATTTTATATGTGTGTGCTTTGTATATATGTATGTGTTTGTACAATGATTTATAAGTATTCATTAAAAAAAAAATTGGGTCACTCTGATCTATAAATGCTTCAATGACTCAGGTTAAAGTTTGCGTTAAAGTTCATACCTGATCAGCACATGAACAAAATAATCAATTTGATAATTAAATGCTGAATTACTGCAAATTGAGCTTGGCAGTTTCAAAAACATGTCTCTCCATTGCCGATCAATTATAAACATTTAGAAAACAAAAGACTGAAGATGTATAAATAAAGCTAATAGAGAACAAATAACAAGTGGTATTTAAATCGAAAACCAAAATCAGCTGAGGAGAGAGGTTTACCCCTTGATTTAAACCCAATTTCAAATATTGACATATTGCAAATTTTCAAATATAATCTATTTTCGGGTCACCACAGAAGTACTGACTAACAGCAACGATCCTATGGTCATAAATAATTGATGGTCATTTTGACATACAACAGAACAACAGAAAAAAAAGTAATAGGAGTACATGCTATAGCCGGGCTACAAGTCTTAATAACCACCTGAAAAGGGAGAAAATAGGTAAGACCAAGATAAGTTATTTCTTTGTTTGGCGTCAGCGCAAGCATGGAAATGTGTGATTTTATAACAAAACAAACAAGGATTTGTTTTTTCGTTTTTTCGCTTAAATGTAATATCACAAATATATTTTGCAATAGGAAAACTTTTTAAAGGAACTGATATAAACTGAAATGGGAAAAAAAGTTCTACACTGGACTTAAATGAATTCCGAAAAATGACTTTTGAACATTGGTCACATCAAAGTGCGTTATTTTCAAAACTTCTTTTTGTTTTTTGTTGTTTTTTTTCACCAAACAGAAAATTAATTTGGCATGGCCGAAGGGTAGGAAATTTTGCCAAAAATGAGCCCTTTTCGCATGTAATGGAATCTTTAATATAAATGACATCAAAAGTTCAAAGGAATTGCGATTAAACCACATGTTATGCTACGATGAGCATGTTATAAGTTGGTAACCACACAGACTTTACCAAGGAACACATCGTTTAGGTCTAAATGCTTACTATTATATTGATTATGTATCTACATGCGTTCTTGTTTTTTCTCTCCATACTTTTCTGTAAAATGAATATTTACGTGTGTATTTCAGCATCCAAGGGTGTCGTGTACACAAGATGGGGAAGACCAGATTGTCGAAACAACAGAATACAATTGGTGTATTCGGGTTAGTTTTATTTTACAAAATATTGCTAACTATAGCATGTAAATATTTCTATGCATGTTTATATAAACTTTTCATTACTACATAGTGTTTAAGCACGTTCAAAAGGTTTTTTACAGCAAATATTTAATTCAATAAATTAAGGTGGCAACAAACATATTAAACTTTAGATGCAGCTTTTGATACAAAGTATTACATATTCATAGTCACATGGCAAAGTATCTCGATACTTTTAAGCACCTGTTCTACGAAAAGGATACTAAACAATCGACACAATCTTACAATTTTTTTCGCCTAGACCCCTAAAAGTATTAACGTCCACCATGTTTTTGTTCAAACATACTCATGATCCGTTATTAGCTATGCCCAGGGTGAGCAACGTATGTAGATTAAAAAAATGTTTTCAGATAGTACAAGGACTTGACAATATGGAAGCTTTTACTAAAAATATAACATAGGACTAAATTGCTGTTTTAGCAAATTACCAAAAAACCATTGCAGATATATTTAAAAATCTGACAAAATAAAATGATCAGCATGTCGAGGTCTACACTACATGCAATTTTGAATAAAATCTGATGACCCATTTTAGAGTTTTTTTCCCCTTATCCGTAAAATTTTCCAATTATTTTCTCATTAAAACAGATTGAGGTTAAATCTTAATTGCAAAAATGTTTAGCAGTATTATCAAGGCCTACCTACATGGCAAATTTTGAAGAAAATCTAAATACCTATATGGGAGTTGTTGCCCAGTATTGGTTAAATTTTTCATGATTTTATAGGTTTTGTCCTACATTTCAAAAATGATTTTAGATATAATATAGGCAGAGCTTAAATTGCACGCATGTCGAGGATTTTTAGTGAACATGGTCGAAGTTGTCCGACCTCATCCAGGATGGCTGCCAGCGGGGAACAAAGTTTAATTTGTGAACCTATGGGAAAAATGTTCTTCCTCTCTAGAACTAATCAGTCAATTAGAAACAACCCTGGTGAAAATAGTCCTTAGTGGGCTTCTTTAAAAAATTGATCTGGCAAGTCTGCATCACATCCAAGATGACCGCCAGTGGGAAACATAGTTCAACAGTCCCAATTTGAAAGCATTCGAAAATCTTCTCCTATGAAACAATAAAATAACAATAACAATAAAATTTATCCAAACTTGGTCACAATAGTCCTTAATGCACCCGCTTTGGAAAATGTCGGCGAAACCTCATGGTCACCAGCAGGGGAACATCGTTTAATATTGACACTATGGTAACAAAACAACGGCAGTAGAATACCGAAGGAACAAAGCAAAAGATTACACAAATCAAAGTCCAGAGAAAAGGTCAAAGCAAGAACACCAAAAGACGGAAGACCAAAGACACCACATGCCTACAAAGCACACGAACATTACATATACAACAAAAAAAACTAAAGCACTAACAGTGTGAACTCTCAATAAACAAGAGTGACATCAGGTGCCCCGGAAGGGTAAGCATGTCCTGCTCTGTGCACAGCACCCGTCACACTGTCAGTGGGTCAATCCAGGGTAAAGTCAAAACCGGTAATGTCAAATCAGGGAAGACGCGAATCTAGTTGTAAATGTCAGTTTTTATTTGTGACACTGACATTTCATATCTATCTATGATGTCGTGGTGACGGCCATAGAATTTCTGAAGGGACGAAAGTAACAACGGCTGAACATATCCCTGACTCAGCAGTTTTTGTGACAGTGCTTTTGCTCTGTCCACAAAGTCACTGTATGTACTACACGCTCTACAGTAACGAATTAATTGTGAAACATATACTCCATATGCTGGGGATGCAGGTATATTACTGCAGAGAAAGGAAAAGTTCACAATTGGAAAGTCAAAATCATCACGTTTGTCATATAATCTAGATTTCAGACGTCCATGTTCGTCAGTGTATAACAAAAGGTCAAGGTATGAAGCAGAATCGGGTGTATCGGTTGTCTCTTTAAATCATTCAAAGATTTTTCTCCTCTGAAACAACAAAGCCAATTCGATCCAAGCTTAATATATTAGTCTTTGCATGGTCCCCTTTGAACATATGTACAACCAGTTTCATTCGAGATGGCCGCAGTGCTGAAATTTATCTTAATATTTTACCCTATCATTCTGAAGCTACTTTGCTAATTGGTACCAAACTTGGTTAAATTTTCCATGTAGAAACGGTGTGCTAAGTCCCCTCATTTACAAGATGGGTGTCAGACGAGAGCTTAACTTTAGACATTATGGGAAAGAATTCACACAACAAAGCTAATTTTATGAATCTATGAATCCAAACTTGGTAATAATAGTCTTTGATAATAATAGTCAAGGGTATGCTACCCAAAACTTGAAGTCATCCCTCCAAAAGTTCTAGGGTTGACATCACCATCTTGTGGACCGCTATTGGATATCTGTTTCCCAGATGACAACAGATCTTTCCCTCTAAAGCTTAATTGTTGTTTCCTCTACCGGAATTGACCTAACTACCGGAATTGACATGTTCAACATGACGGGTGTCTTATAAGAAGCAGGAGATGCTGACTCTACCGGTGCACCTGATCTCACCCATGTTTTTTATTGGGTCCGTGTTGTTCATCTTTGTGTGTGTATGTCTTCATTTTTCTATTGTGTGCCGTACCCATGTTTTGTTTCTGTTTTTTTTTTCCTTTTTTTTTTGTTTCTGATGTTGCCATGGTCCTTGGATTGTTCGTTTTGGATTGACGATTCGGTTCTCACTTACTTTGATAGGTCCCTTTAAAAATGAGGACGGCAATTTGGCACCTCATTCAAGATAATCAGAGTGCTTAATTTAATATACATCGGCACACGAATACCGAAGCAACAATGCTGAAAGATCCAAAATCAAGGCAATTCATATCCAACACGAATTAAAACAGCATGACAAAGACAAAACAAATAAAGAAAATGAACAAGAACGCCACATAACTAAAGCACTAGCAGTGTGAACCCCTAAAAAAATTGGGTATCATCAGGTACTCCGGAAGGGGGAGCATGATCTTGTCCACACATGGCAACCGTCAAATAGCCAGCTATATTAAAGTGTTGAAAGATCTGTTTTGTGGCTAATTGGTTAATGTAATTTTCTAACCCTTAGACAAAACTAATAAAAATCAATGGTACGTGTTACTTTCCTAACCATAAAACAGAACCAAGGTAAAGGTTTGGAAAGCTTCTATGAATCTCTGAAGTATTTGGACAAAATAAGGACAAATCGGTACTACAAACATCACCAACGGAGACAAAACTAAAACATGACACTAATATACAAGATAACACAAAAACATTTTGAACCAAACTTGATTTTATTTGTACGACAGTACACCCTGCAGAGCTATTGTATTTCAGTCCGTATAACGGGTATTACCGGACAGTTTATTTTTAGCTTAATCGGATACCGGGCAGTTTCAACGTGCTCTTAGTCTGACGTCAAGTTAACATATTTCTTAAATTGTATTGAAAAGTATAACTACAACTTCTGCCACAAATGTGTTTGTTTTAAAAATTTACCTACATTTCATGTATTTGTTAGTGTGATCTCAGTTTGATTTAGCATTGACACGTACGACCTTACCAATTGCGCTAGGGAGACCACATGGTATGAATGACAATTTTACATATATATACCTTATCAGTGTATATTTAAAAAATATTTTTGAAAAAAAGCAGTATATGCTTTGGGATTTGAACCTACAACTGTCAGCACAATTTCTTCCGCGCTAACTTATTGAGCTATCGAAACACTATATTTATCGCTTACTAAACAGTTTTATTACTTCTCCTTCTTTGTATTCAGTGAAAAATAAGATTGCAAAAATCCTTGCCGCAAGTTGGGTTCGAACTCACATCTCAAGAGTAGTTAAGCAAACTATTTGCCCAACCCCTATACAAATCACGCCACGGCGACTTGGTAACATGAAAGATTTTTTAAATACTTATAATTGTTAAGGGTACTGACATTTTAGTTGAGTTTGAAAACCGGGGTAATATTAATGTTTATTACTGTCGTACAATCCAGACATGCAGTACAGGTGTAACAATAGAACAATCCTGTAACACACATGACATGGATAGTTTTTCTGCACTCGTAATCAATTCAAGTCCTCGGCCTCGGACCTTGACTGGCATGATTACTCGTGCAGACAAACTATTCGTATAATGAGTGTTACCGGACAGTTCTATTGTTACATTTGTACTGTATCTAATACTTATCCTTAGTTGGTTCCCTTTGAGAATTAGTCTGGCAGGTCTACACCTCCTTCAATGAGGACTTTAATTACTACAAGTATTTGAATTTATGGAGAAAAGAGGAAACGAATTTAAAGCTCTTCTCCTCTGAAACTACTAGTACAATTAGAACAAAATTTAGTCACAATGGTTCTTTGATAGTCCCTTTTACAAAAGGTGACATCTCTTCTAAATGGTTACCATCAGGGAAAAAAAATTAACTTAAAATCAAACAAAATTAAGGTCTACTAATATACTTAAAATGAGACCCTTTTTTATTGAGGTTATTTGGACTGTCTATGTCGGTGATACCCAGTTGAGCGATACAGACTCTTGAGAGCCTCTTGTTTTTTTATATTACACTTGACATAACCGGATTTGACTCAACCCCGGATTGACTCACTGATAGTGTGACGGGTGCAGCTAGCGGAGCAGGACATGCCTACCCATCCGGAGCACCTGATGTCACTCCCGGTTTTTATGGGAGTTCACACTATCAGTACTTTAGTTTTTCGTGTTGTCTTGTATATCATACTGTACAATTTTAGTTTTGTCTTCGTCAGTGATGTTTGTGCTACCGATTTGTCCTTGTGATTGTTTGAATACTATAAAGATTTACCAAAGCTTTTCAAAATTTTACCATGGTACTGTTTGAGGGTTAGAGAAGTAACATGTACCATGGATTTCAATTGGTTTTGTCTAAGGGTTAGAAAATGGCATTAACCAATCCGCAACCAAACAGATCTTTTAAAAAAATATATGCCTCACTGATAGTGTGACGGGTGTCGTTAGCGGGGCAGGACATGCTTACCCTTCCGGAGCACCTGATGTCACTCCCGGTTTTCATGGGAGTTCACACTATGAGTGCCTTAGTTCTTAATGTTATCTTTTTATTTCCGTGCATTGTAGCTGTCTCACGTCCTTGTTTTGTCTTTGTTTTTATCTGTTACCGTTTCTGCCATGTCTTTGGACTTCGAGTTTCGTAGTCATCGCTTCCCTTGTTCCTTCGGTATTCTACTGCCGTTGTTTTGAACTATTTTAAGGTATGGCTGGTGGTGGAGACTACTCTAATAACAGTTCTGCTGCTGAGTATGTGTGCCTTCCACACAATCCAGATTTTAATATCGGTGAAAAGACACAGCCAAAGAGTGACTGGACAACGTATATGTTTGGAGCTGAGTACGAGGACAATGTATTTGGAAATAGCTACATAGACAAAGACGTCCCTTGTGCAGTTTGTTTATCAATGGCCGGATCTAACATTTTGATGATACCGGGAAAATTAACGTGTGTCAATGGTTGGAAAAAAGAATACAACGGCAGATTGGCCTCACAGGCAACAAATAATGATTTGTCCCATGCTGCGGGACAATATGTCTGTGTTGATCATGATGCTAAGCCTTTGGAAGGAGGGTTTCAGGATTACAATGGTAAATTATTCTACCCGGTACATGCTGCTTGTGGATCACTTCGATGTCCACCGTATGTTTCGGATGAACTTTTGACATGCGTAGTGTGCTCAAAATGAACGTTTAGCTATTTATTGAATGATATCTTGTGCTGAAGCCAAATGCAAATATGAATTTGTAATCACATATGTAAAACCCCTTTCTTAACGTTTTCTAAATGCTTCTAAAATGTGATAGAAATTATTCATTTACATCAGCGAATCAATAAAACGCTGGGAGCGTTCATTTTACTGCTATACAGAATAAGAATGTGTCTCTAAACCGCACAAACTAGATAAAAATGATCAAAAAGAGGGGTCCCAAAGGTGCATTATGGACTGTTATTTCATATTTTTCAATTTCTGCACAAAATGTCAACTTTTGCAGGAAAAAAATTAGTCAAACCCAGCCCATTCTAGATCCGCTAATAGGTTTATCAATTTAATGGGTGCAAATTTTAGGTTCCCTTAACAAAACAAAATGAAATGTAAAATACATTGGCAAACGAATACCGACCAAAAAGACAGAAAGGGGGAAATTATAAAATCAAAAAATCCAAAGACACGGCGATTCAGATGTATCACAAAAAGAGACTGGAACGCCACAAAACTAGCAGAATGAACCACACAAAACTCTGGCATCACCAGGTGTTCAAAATAAACTGAACGTTGTGTTTAATCATCGTCACCTTTGAAGCAAAAAGTAAATAACCATTGAAATAAAATCCAGACGATCGCAAAATACCCTACAGGGAAAACATTTTTTTAAAATAAAATCATTAATTGATGTCTACATATATCTCAAAACAAAGGCTGCGCGTTTACATCCAGCATCGCAAAAATGGCAATTATCTAAAAGTTAAGCTTTGAGTTTCAAGCCCGATTCAATTTTTGCATTCGGAATATTTTCTTTTGGCAACCAGTGTTTCATTCCATTACTTATTTTTTTCTTAGAATCGCGATTCATAACTTTTACGTTCATCAATCTCTGTCCAGTAGTGTTGAGAAGAACAACTGTAAACTGCACTGATTCATTTTTTCTGTATATGATGTTAACTGATGAAGAGGTTGAACCTTTTTTGTCTCTCCAATACTTTGTTGTTAACACACGGAGCATATAATTATAAAACTTATATTTTCAGATTTACAGGATTACATGTCGAAAAATGATGTGTCTCCAGCAGCTTTGCTTTTAATCGTTGATGTTGTTGGATTCTGTTGCACATATGACAAAGTTTTTCGCGGCAAGTTTTGAATAGTTTTCAATAGCCCGGTTTGGGGAAATTTTATTTTTGCCCTTAATTGAGCATATCATTTAAGTTGTTTGGAATTCGAAATGGTCTAAGTGGAGGTTCAGTGAAAAGGCTTTTGATATTTCTTGGCCACTAATATACCTGAGAACTATTTATAATTTCCAATCCTCATAGATATACATCGGCAAACGAATACCGAAGCAAAAACTAGGAGAGGGGGGGCTCTTAAATCATAAATCCAGAATCACGGCAACTTACATCCAACACGAATTGGGACAGTATTACAAAGACAAAACAAACAAAAATGAACAAGAACGCCACATAACTAAAGCACTAGAAGTATGAACCCCTACAAAAACTGACGTATCATCAGGTGCTCCGGAAGGGTAAGCATGATCTGATTGTATCGTAAAAAGACTAGCCGTACGCGTGGTGTACAGACAAAATGTGATATATTTGTATACAACTATGAATTTTTACACATTAAAAAAAAGACATAAGCGAGAAAGAAAATGGTAAATTGGATATTCCCTTCTTAGTCTAGATATGCGAACTTTCTTGTATCCTCAGGTAAACTCTGAAATGTTTATTTTGTATGACTACGTTCACTTATGTTCCTGAAATGTGTCTGATATTGAGAAGCGATTACACTCGGTACAAACCAGGGTTGTCATGGATTCACATTTTCTTTTACCGTACCTGCGATAGCAACGGGAACCATATTTGCTTTGGAAATATAAGCAGCTTACATCTTGAATTTAAGAATCTAATGGAAAATCTTAAATCCGTTCATTTTCTCAAACACACTCTTTTATTCAAAATACATTCTCGTACTAATTGTGAAGAGAAATAACTCGCCCAACAACATTACAAAGAAACATTCTACCCAAGGATAACACCTTACTTACTATGTACTGGATTCCTAAGCTTCCCTTCACATTAATCCCTACAAATATCGTTTATTATGGCTTCGATTAATTGTTCTACAACAATAGATTGAATCAGTGCATTTACCTGTATGAAGGAGGGAGTAATTAGATATTGTGAGAAAAAAAAAAACATGTTGAAAATCTGGTGTAAAATTACTTTTCGAGTGTAAAAAATCCCTTGAAGTTTTAAGTAAACTACAATTTATGAAAAAAAGACCAGTTTCATATATTGACAGTTATCATTTCTTCAGATTATACAACCCTTCCGCATAAATTGATTTATTCCAAATTGGAACAACTTATTAAATGGTCTTTAAAATAAAATTTTCTTGTCTTCACTTCATTTGCTGTAACAAAAAGCAAGGATTCTTCTCCAATATTACTTACAACAACCATTGCTCCTGGACACGTGATGATAATATGAAGGCAATGAATCTCTTGCTAGACAACATTTATGTTCGTTTTGGCACTGCTGTTTATGTACAAGTTACTGGAATCCCCATGGGTACTTATTATGCCCCTCTTATTGCATATCTTTTTCTGTTCTGTTACGAACGGGATTTCATGAAAAAACTACAAAATGGAACGATACCAAACAGTGATAAACTTATTTCAATTTTCAATATCAAGAGCAGGTACATTGACGATATCCTTATTATTGACAATCCCCAGTTTTAGATTATGTCGGCATCATTTACCCACCCACAAGAACTTAAACTTAATAAAGCAAAAAATTATTCTAAATCCTGGAGCTAAGTATCATCATGGACTCTCGTAAAATAAAAACTAAAATTTATGATAAAAGGGATGCTTTTGATTTCACTATGAGCAATTTCCCTTTTTTATGGCGACGTTTGTTTAACTCCATCCTACGAGTGTACATATCTCAGCTGGTACGATTCGCACGCGTTTGTTCTACCCTTGAAGATTTTAATGAGGGTAACCTTACTCTCACATCCAAACTGTTACAACAGTGTTATAGATTTCAGAAATTATTAAATACATTTAAGAAGTATTACCGAAGATATGAACATTTGACAGCTAAATATGATGTGACTCGCAAACAGCTAATTATAAAGGGCATTTCTCATTCTCGGTTTTATGGAATACATCGGCAAACGAATACCGCAGCAAGAACGAGGAAAGGGGATATTCTAAAATCATAAATCAAAAATCACGGCAATTTATATCCAAAATCAATTGAGAGAGTATGACAAAGACAAAACAAATAAAAAAATGAACAAGAACGCCACATAACTAAAGCACTAGCAGTGTGAACCCCTACAAAAACCGAGGTATCATCATGTGCTCCGGAAGGGTAAGCATGATCTGCTCCACGCGTGGCACCCTTCACACTGCTAGTGAAAAGTCCGGTTAAGTCAGTCCGGTTATAAACTATGGATCTACCCAAAAATATATTTTCCCATTTGTGAAATAGAGACATTGTAACGGTCTATCAAATCGTGGTGACGACCGTAAAACTTCTGTAGTGACAACTGCAACAGTGCATGAACATACCCTTGATGTATAAGTTTTGAGACAGCAATTTCGCTCTGTTGACAAAATCGCTGTACAAGCTACTGGTACGGCAATAGCAAATGAGTTGTGAAATGTACACGCAATATGCTGGAGATGTTGGAATATTACTGCTCAAAAACGGGAAGTCCGCTACTGGAAAGTCGATATCATCACGCTTGTCGTAAAGTTTTGTTTTCAGACGTCTACAGTTGTCAGTGTAAAAGTATAGCTCCAGGTATGATGCTGATGATGGTGTATCAGTGGTCTCTTCAATTTCGAATTCATTTGAGTATATAAGCTGAAGGTTATCCTTAAATTGAGGATTGGTCAATGAAAGAAATGTTGATAAAAATGCCAGAAACTGATACACAAAAAAACAGAGAAACTGGGATGCAAGTTACATTCTTTACGAAATAGTGGATATCGACGATATATTATAAACGAATCCGTTAAATTGGCTTTGGATTCCAGTGACCTGAAGATTTTGCACATATAATGTCCCCTCACTGATACTGCCGATCGGAACTGAAATGCATAACACTCTTGACCAAACCCTTCGGAAAGTTTTGAGTTTGATTATTCTTCCGTTGTGCGACAGTGTTTTACCAGCAGACTAGGTTCCTTGAAATAGCCGATAGTTTAGCGGCGAGCACTCTTTGACCCACCTTTCTAAATTACGTTTTGTCACATTTCTTTCTTTTTCAAGATAGTAGTCATAGAGTTAGTAGTCTACCTGTATTGGGTTTTATTAGTATTTTAATTATACTATAGGTAAACGGGATGGAGAAAAAGGAGGTTTGGGTACCCATAATCTGGATTAACCCTACCGCTGGCTTTTGCTTGTACGGGTTCAAGACCGGCTATCCCGAGTTCCTATCGTTATTTATGCGTGTCTCTTTTCTGTTATGTGGTTTGTTTTCTTTTCTGCAGTTCCCATGTGGGTTTGTGGCTTTTGATTGTAATTTTCGGTTATTGTAGGTGTTTACTGTTATCTTGACCTTATAATTCTCAAAAACATTTGATTTTTCCACACTTTGTATACAAAGCTTCCTCTTGATAAACTTAAATCACGAATCAAAAGTATCATTAAAAACATTTGCCGATGTAAAACATATTGTTTTATTAGGTAACAAATCCACATTTAAAAATAAATAAAAGGAAAAGTATGCTACGGTGAAAAACAGGTGTGAAGAATGCTTGATTCCGGTGACCTGAAGACTTTACATATATACTGGCCTCTCACTGATACTGCCGATGTCTGCTGAAATACATGAAGACTCTTTACCAAACCCTTCGGGAAGTTTTGAGTTTGATTTTTCTTCCGTAGTGCGACAGTGTTTTACCAGCAGACTAGATTCCTTGAGCTAGCCGGCAGTTTAGCGGCGAGCACTCTTTGACCCTTCTTTCAAAATTACGTTTTGTCTTATGCTTTTTCTCTTCCAAGATAGTGGTCATTGAGTTAGTAGTCTACTTGTATTGGGTTTTATTCGCGTGTTTATGATACTATAGGGAAACGGGATAGAGAAAGGGGAGGTTTGGGTACCCATAAACCGGTTTAACCCTACCACTGGCTTTTGCTGGTGCCGGTGCCAAGTCCGGCTATCCCGAGTTCCTATCGTTATTTATGTTTGTCTCTTGTTTTCATTATTGTTTTTCTGGTACAGTTTGCTTGTGGATTGTTGCATGTGGTTGTAGTTCCTGGCCATTGTAGGTGTTTGCTGTTTTCCTGTTTTTGTGATTTGATTTTCTTATTGATAACATATTTGTCACGTTTTGGAGGTCAACAGAAATTTGATAAACCAATAAGCACTAATTGTGCTCCTCTACTCGCAGATTATCTTTATATTCTTAAGAGATTGAATTTCTTCAGGGACTCGTAAATCATAAAATAAAAGATGCTAGATCTGTAAAACCTACTTATGGATATATTGATGATGTTCTTTCAATTAATAAAGCATCTTTTGCTAGATGCATCCCATTGCTATATCTTACAGAACAACAGATAGATGAAACGACAGAAACCGCTAGATCTACATTATTTTTTATTTTATTTTATTTTGGTTTAACATCCCTACTTTGACGAAAAGGGTCACATCAGAACTAATATTTACGACAAAATGGACCATTTCAATTTCAAAATAATCAATTTCCCTAACATGGACAGTAATCTTTCAGCTTCTCCTGCTTACGGTGTGTATGTTTCACAATTGATTCATTACAAGATGGCTAGCACAAATTATACAGATTTCTCATTAGACAGAGTTATCTCTGTGACCGCTTTATCAATCAAAGCTTCAAAATATTCCGTCTCATACGATCATTAAAAAGATTCTTTAATAAATATAAGAAATAAAAGGAACAACAGGAAACACCTACAATGGCTGAAAATTATAATAACATGCCACAATCTGCTAGGGAACTACACAGGAAAAACACAAATAAGACACAAGACAAACGTAAACAACGATAGGAACTCGGGACAGCCGGACTTGGTACCGGCACTAGCAAAAGCCAGCGGTAGGGTTAAACCGTTTTATGGGTACCTAAACCTCCCCTTTATCTGTCCCGTTTCCCTATAGTATAGTAAACATGCGAATAAAACCCAATACAGGTAGACTACTAACTCCATGACCACAATCTTGAAAGGAGAGACTATTACAATACGTAATTTTGAAAGATGGGTCAAGGGGTGCTCGCCGCTAATCTACCGGATAGCTAAAGGAGCCTAGTCTGCTGGTAGAACACTGTCGCACTACGGAGAAAAAATCAAACTCAAAACTTCCCGCAGGATTTAGTCAAGAATCATCATATATTTCGGTAGACATCGGCAGTATCAGTGAGAGGCCAGTATGTATGTAAAATTTTCAGGTCACTAGATCTCAAAGCTAATTTTACGGATGCAAGCAGAGTATCTTGTCAATATCCCCTATTACGCAAAGAATGTAAGTTACGTCCATTATGGAAAAAATTGAAGTCTTGGTCCGAACTCTGAATCAAGATACATTAAATAACTTTTAATACTTTCTAACTGTCTACGACTTTTCAATAACAATTGTTGTTACTACCGGATACAACCACAATGGAAGGGGAGGTTTGACTAGCCATAAACCCGGTTTAACCCACGATTTCTTTTGAAATGTCTGTACCAAGTCAGGACCATTGCGGTCGACATTTTTTACTTGTGGTTTCTACCTGCTTTGTCTTTTTGTCCATGGACTTTGGCTCTTGACCATTATGTTCGGTAATTTTGTTATTACCCTAATGTTACAGGCAATTACATAATTCAGCCAATTAATAGAATGACTGAAATATTTAGGTAATTTGTATCATGCCTTGCTGTTTAAGGCATTTTATGAAATGACTAAATTTCTTTGGCAATATACAAAATGCCTGAAAAAATCTTCAGGCTTTTTACAAAATGCCCGAAATACAATTTGACTCTCAAAAATATTGATGTTATTCAAAAAGATGAGTTTGTAGAACAGAGATAACTTGAAATATACCTTCTACATTTGGTTTTTTTTTTTTTTTTTTTTTTTTTTTTTTCTTGGATTTTTTTTTCTTTTTGTTGTGAAATGGAAAGTTGCAAAAGGTAGGTCAAGTTAGATTTGTTGTTCAAAGATCCAAGAAAATCTGGATTTGTTCCTCTTGAAACTTTGAAATTTGCAAATTCGACTGTTCTAGCTAACCTATAAATTGTGAACAAAATTGCAAACAGTCTTCAGGCAAGCTCAATGTTGGGTTCAGAGGTCCAAGTTCTTTGAGCCACCTCCTTTAAAATTTCTAAATTGCGGGCATTCAGACTTGACAAAATTACATGTCTTCAAAATTTCTATTGAAGCAGCATTATTTATAAACTTTGTATAAGTTTTTTAGCTCACCTGGCCTAAAAGGCCATGTGAGCTTTTGCCATCACTATGCGTCCGTCCGTCTGTCTGTCTGTCTGTCTGTCTGTCGGTCAACAATTTCAAAAATCTTCTCCTCTGAAACCACTGGGCCAAATGTAACCAAACTTGGCCTGAATCATCACCAGAGTATGGCTTCTCAAAATTGTGTTCGATTAGGCGGTAAGTCAAACAACATGGCCGCCGTTGCTAAAAATAGAACATAGGTGTAAATTGAAGTTATTGGCCAATAACTCGAAAACCGTTACAGACATCAAAAATCTGACATGGGGATAAAAGTGATCAACATAGCAAGATCTACCTGCCCTGCAATTTTGAAGAAAATCCGAAAACCTGTCTTGGATTTATTGCCCTTTTTCCGTAAAATTTTCAAAATTTGTGCATTTTTTATTTTTTATTTCAAAAAGTGTAACAGATAGAGGTCAAGTGTATATTGCAAAAATGTTCAGCATATCAAGATCTACCAACCTTGAAATTTTGAAGAGAATCCAAAACCTTGTAGGAGTTATTGCCCTTTTTCATGGAATTTTCAAAATTTTCATATTTTTCGTCTTTTATTTCCAAAACTATAGAAGATGAAGGTTTAGTGTAAATTGATAAAATGTTTGCCATGCTGTGTGGATTTCAAAACTGGTGTTTAAAATTGTTTGTTTACCGCCATTTTCAAAATGGCCGCCAAAAAAAGGCGGGAAAATTCAACATCATTCGATTTCAATGAAATTGGTTTCCAAATAGATATTGATGTAGCGACTTCAAAACCGGTGTTGAAAAGTATTCGTCGACCGCCATTTTCAAAATGGTCGCCTAAAAAGGCGGGAAAATTCAACATTGCCCGATTTCAATGAAATTTGGTATCCAAGTGGGAATTGATGTCACTACTTCAATGTTGAAAATTGTTCATTGACCGCCATTTACAAAATGATGTCTCGACTTCAAAACTGGTGTTGAAGGTGGTCCTTAGCAAGAATGTTTTTGTCAAAAAAGCCCAACAAAGAAATATAGGAAAACATTATCAGACTTTAAATACAGTTCAAGATGTGTGATTTTTGACGAGCTACCAAAGTTTGAGAAACTGAAGATCAACTGTATAACTTACAATGTTAGCTTGATTGTGGCAACTGAAATCCAGGTGAGCGATACAGGCTCCGGGGAGCCTCTGGTTTTTCATGCTCCCAGTTCGTAAAGTTGGGAATATTGTTTTACCCTTGTCCGTCCGTTTGTCCAGTTAATAGTTAAGTCTCTTGCAAATTTTGCACATAAATATATGTCGGGATATCATGTAATATACCATTACTATATTCTGAAGCCCTTTGTGATGGTACATAATGTCCAAATGGGCTTTGAAAAATTATCATCTATCAAATATTGTCAAAAAGTAATTTCACAATTATTTTCTCCTACGATATGTAACATATTCTTAATCAATATTGTAAGGCTACACCTAACAATCTGTAGTATAGTGTTTGAAATTTGTTTCTCTAGGTTAAGAGCAATTTTGGAATATTTCACAAATACGGTACAGTGTAGAGAATGGACTGTTGACATAATGCCTGTTGTTGGGGTATGATGTTAAATAATTACCTTTGTTTTTAGTAGTAGTCTTAATAAAGCTCATTTTCCCCGATTTCATTTTTATTGCAATAGAATTTTTCCTTTTTGTTATTACATTTTCTGTGTTGCGGCTTCAACATATGGTAATTTTTTTTTCTGTTTTACATTAAATTTCTGGTACTGCCATGAACAAGGGACAAAAGCGATTATAACTGTTTCAAGTTTTTTGATTGAAATAAAAAAAAAACACTTGAATGGCATTAAAAGTATGTCCGTAATGGTTTTTGTTGATAAATGCAAATACTTAGAAATTGCCAGACAGGTTCAGTCAATGTCTTAAAATCTGGTGAAAAAAATCAGTCATTTTGTAAAATGACTGCTTATTTGTAGGCATTTTAGAAAATGACCAACCACTTTAGGCATCTTATAAAATGACTGAAATTTTAGGCATTTTACAAAATGCCTAATTTCAGAAAATGCTTGTAACATGTATATACTAAGTGTTCTAATCTACAGCTTTTGAAACCATAAAAATGATGGAATAGTTTAAATTCGCCTTGTCATGGTGACTAAACTTTCATGATTGACAAGAACAATGCACAAAACAAGTAATTTTACTCTCATCGTCTGAATCTGATGTGAAAATCAGTCCGTTTTCTGTCACGTGTTCAGCTTTTGTTTAACATGGCAACAAAAGACAGTCGCAGCAATTTAATATACAGAAGCTACATCAAAGAAAATAGTAAATTACCGTCCTTCATTAAATGTCAATAACATTTCTATAATTTCGACAGGTAATTTAGCCAGAGTAGCGAGGTTGTTCACAACTGATGAATTGAAGAAATAAATTATGTATTTCTCCATTAAGAAAGTAAATACTATGATTACGTGGGTTGTTTCAGGTGGATGAACAGGTAAATCGATACATATGTACCTGTGATTACAGGTGGATTACAAATCTTGTCCAGATATTGACGTATAGGGGATCACTAGAGCAGAAATTAAACAACGCTATTCTTGTTAATTCAAAATGTAAATATAGACTCCTAAAGGGTTCATCGATGATACAGTTTACACAAGACAAGAAGACAAACAATTACTTACAGTGTCAATATCTGATACAACACTTGCACATGGTTGTGAAAATTAAAACATTGCGATTTTTAAAGAATTACACAGATAGATTTTTGACAATTTTAAAAACTCCCTACACAACCTCTAAATTTCTTTTAGTATCAATTTTAATTTTAACAAAACAGCAATTTATATGAAACTTGAAGCGATTACTATCTCGTAACGTATTTAGAAATAATAGAACTTTGATGGTTTGAAGGCAATAAAGTATTTGTTATGTTTTCATTATTTCAACATAAAGGTGTTTGTAGAAAAGCATAAATAATTTAAAAATATAATAACTAACATGAAGTGGTGTTGGAAGCTAATGAGTTCGGAAGGTAATTGTGTCCAGCAATAAATCGAACAGATGGTCAAACCTTTTTGATATCGTGGTGGTGTTTTTCAGACAGGTCCAATTTGCATTGTATAATTTTATTAGTGTATATCCGTACTTACCATAAAGATGCAGAATTCGATCAAGAATAGGGCATGTTAGTTTACTACTGAGGGAACGAGGCTCATTATATTTTAGTGTAAAACTTTATTTTGTTAAGTCAAACAAACCCATACATATATATCTATACTAGTATTCAGATCATCCCAACGCATCCCAAACCGTACCGCTACCTTGAAATCAAAAGGGGTAAATTTATCCCATTGTTATCAATTGAACTTTTCTGTGTTTTGCTGTAATGTAAATGCATGCTGTAATGTAAATGCAGTCATAGAGTAATAAAACTGAAATTTTTGAAAGGATTTACAAAAAAGTATCAATACATTGTAGTAAATTCAAGTTTAACATATTTCTGTTTCGACAATGTATGTTTTTTTCAGTGCTGATATATTTTAGAGTCCCTGGTAAACTAAGATATATTAATACAGACTTTTAAAGGACTTAAAATGGCCATCAACAATTAAGTATAAGTGCTATCAGAAATGGATGCTGCCTTTCTGTATTGTTAAAAAATACCAAAACGTGTGTTGAAAACAAGGCAAACTCCCAACAATTAGATATTAATGGTAAACACACACAATTTTCTTGTTTCTTAATGTCCCCAGAGCATTCACTTTTTCTGAAATGGTTCTAGTCAGTTTTCAATAATCCAAAGAACGATTTCGATGCACAACAGACTTGAAAGGGACCAAAAGTAAATCCGAATTTTTCTTTGTATAATTAGGAATGTTTGTATATTGTCTTTGTTGTGGGACGTTTCTTGTCATACTTTACTATTTCTTGTAATGCTAAATAGTATAGCCATTTCCTCAGATATTGACAATAGTTTTTGACCCCATGAAAAGCACCACCAAGGAAGCTTTGTCCTCCAGATTACCAGTTCCTTATGAAGGGGTTCAATTGCAATTAGTTTTGGATACACTTCATGAATTCCAGCATCGGAGAAGCACCAAAGAGTATGCAAGTGTCGTTTTAATGTTAAGTGCGCGCAAAATTTAGCCACGCTTAAAATAAAGTAGATGTTGTTTTGGATTCAAATGTAGTAATTTTATTTAAGTACATAAATGGATTGTTTATCAATAGAACTATTGATCGCTTGTAACAAGATGACCTGTTGAAAGTCTAGTTCATCTCCCTTAATTACCAAATTTAACACCGACAGTCCCCCCACCCCCTTTTGTCATGTTCCCGTATTTTGTAGTTACATTTAAATAGTTATTGATTAAACAGAGGACAGTGTCAGCCATTGATTTTCGTTATTATTGATGACAATGTGTAATAATGGCGTTAACATCTGCAAAATTAATGTGACTAATGTTAATATCAGACTACTGTACTTTGAGTTATGTGTGGATAATAGCGATTTTCATCCATCGATTTTACTCAAATATGTATGTTAAATGTACATGCAATTCAAATGAAATGACCAAATTTTAATTGTATAATAGAAAATGTTAGCAAAAAAATGTTTAATATAAAAATGCAATTTCGGTTGAAATTTGAGAAAGCAAAATCCAAGCGATAAAATTAAATCAGCACTTACTTTAAATATACAGGTAAAACTCCTCACCTGGTAATCACATATCAGACGACATTTGTCGCACGTGATGATGCAGAACAGACCAAGTTTGGCACCATAGAATCACTGAGAAAAACCCCAGAATCAGTGAATTCTACAAGTGCCAAGAACAGTCGTTCCCAAACAGAGTCGAAACATCAATAGTCGGTCATCAAGCGTGATACTAGACTGTACTTAAACAGCCCAGTGATGCTTGCAATATGGCGCCCACTGTTAATGTGTGTTCATGTGACTTGTAATTAAAGATATAAATTGCTGGTTAAATGTAGAGTACTGAAGCTGAAAACCTAGAACAATATGAATTCATAAAACACGAAAACAATATCTACCTAATATGAGTTAAGATTGGGGTATTTATTTATTTATATCTGATATAGAGGGCTGTTAAATTTATTGGATATTTAAATTTTAAATGGTCCATAAAGCGTTGAAATCGCAATTTCTACATTTGATAGCCAAATGCATCAATTGTTTCATTAGTATTGCATGAATAATGAAAAGCATGTCAATATTAATTGAAAAACAAAATAATTGTTCTTCGTCATGACTTTGTGGTGGTCACATTTACTGAAATGACTCATTTTAGATATTATAATGCAGTCAGAGAAAAGTGTGAATGGCCTGCAATATTCAATAAAATTTATAATCTTTACACAACTGCATAATGTAAACTTCTATTGAATATAATAATTGTTTACTATAATATTGAACTGTTTTGCAGAGCTTGCAATATCCATAAAACATGCATTCCTGGCGCGCATTAGAGGGAACGGTTGTTATGTTATAAAACGAATTCAGTCATGCTACATATTTCTGCAGCTTCAAGAAAGTCTTTTTTATTTAATGTCAGATTTATGATTTAATACATTGTTCCTACAGTACTTTGTTTTCAGATTGACGAACATCGTAAGTAACTAATACAGAAATGGTAATTGTTTGCAATCACTAGCATCCGCTGCCCGTCTGTCAACTTTTCAAAATTTTATTTATTCATAAATCATAAAACGTGCACAAAAGTTCCTGGCGGTCCCATTTAATTATGATTGGCAGCTTAGCTTCCAACTAGCTTGAAAGATGTTTTAATTTTTGGACTAGTATGTGAAATGCACGCCTTCATTAATCGATTTCATCTACTTCTCCAAAGCTCGGACGATTGAAAACTTTGTCCAAGTAGCTCTTTGGAATTATTTAAAATATCTTTCTGCATGGGGCATGGCTTAAAATCTTATATACCCCATGCTCCTACACTAATGAAGAAAGGATAACAGAAAACACTTACAATAGCCGAACATTACAATCACATGCCGCAATCAACCAGAGAACTGCACAACACAACAAAAACAATAAAATGACAAAAGACAAACATAGACAACGATATGAACTCGGGATAACCGGACTTGGTACCTCCTTTAGCAACAGCTAGCGGTAGGGTTAAACCAGTTTGTGGATACCAAAACGTCCCCCTTTTCTATCCCATTTCCCTATAGTATAATAAGCATGCAAATAAAACCCAATACAGGTAGACCAAAAGAATAAGACAAAACGTAATTTAGAAAGATGGATCAAGGAGTGTTCGGCACTAAACTGCCGGCTAGCTCAAGGAACCTAGTCTGCTGGTAAAACACTGTCGCACTACGGAATAATAATCAAATTCAAAACTCCTCAAAGGGTTTGGTAAAGAATGATCATGGATTTCAGTATACATCGACAGTATCAGTGAAAGGCCAGTATAATTGTTAGAATCTTCAGGTCATTGGATCCAACAATCAATTAAACAGAAACATGAGTCGAGTGCTAATCGTACCAACTGAGATATATTACATCCCGTAAGATGGAGCCACAGGAACGTCGCCATCACGGAAAGGGGAATTAGTTATAATGAAATCAAAATCAAATCATCCCTTTTATCATAAATTTTAGTTTTAAATTTTCCAGAGTCAACGATGATAGTTACATCGAGAAATGGACGGTATTTAGAATCATTGTTTGCTTTATTAAGTTCCAGTTCTTGTCGGTAATGAGGTCGACAGAGTCTAAAAACTGGGGATTGTCAATGGTAAGCATATCGTCAATGTACATGCTGTTATCGTTGAAAATTAAAATAAGTTGATCACTGTTTTGTATGGTTCCTTTCTGTAGTTTTTTTTCTATAAAGTCCCGTTCGTAACTGAACAGGAAAAGATCTGCAATGGGAGGTGCACAGTTTGTACCCATGGAAATTCCAATGACCCGTTGATAGACGATTTTGCCAAAACGAACAAAAAGTTGTCTAGCAAAAGATTCAGTGTCTTAACCATATCATCGCAAGTCCAGGAACAAGGAATTTTGTAAGTGATGTTAGAGAAGAATCCTTGCTTTTGATTAAAACAAATAAACTGTTAACCAAAAAATTTAAAGACCATTAAATAAGTTGTCCCAATTTAGATTTAATGAAATAGCTGTATAAAGTGTAGAAAAATCATAACTGTCAATAGACGAAACTGTTGTTTTTATTGATTTAAGTTTTTCCTAAACTTCAATGGAATTTTTTACACTCCAAAAGTAATTTACACTAGAGTTTTGATAAGCTTTTTCACAGTATTTGATAACTTACTCTTTAATATAGGTGAATGCACTGGTTGTATGGATGGATAAATAAGGGGTAAAACAGTTACTAGATGCCAAAATAAAACGATGTTTGTAGGGATTTTTTTGAAGCTTGGGAACCCCAGAATATCTTCTTCTATAACTGTATTTGGCTGATTGGAACAAAGCTACAAGGAAATAAAATGCCATGCTATAAAATTTTACTTGAGGTAATTGATGGTCATGTTTTTTCTCAAATAACTAAATACCGAAGTTACTGTGAATTTTGTTTCTGCATATCCGCATTTCGACAACTTATGTCCTTTCAGTGCAGATAAAATCTAAATGTTTGGAAGTCTATAAAGACAAAGATGTCTAAAACCTGATAGAGAACAAATTACCAAATATGATCTAAATAGAAAGCCAAAATCAGCTAAGGACAGAGCTTTGCATGAGGGAGATACTCCTTAGTTTTTAATAAAATTTACAAAAATTAGATACTGTAAGGTTCCAAATAGAATCGGCTTACGGGTCACACCGAAGTACTGACTACCGGGCCGGTGAATACCCTCGGGGACTAACATGATTTAGCAAGGGTAAGCTTTTGCCATTACTATGCTGCCGCTACCCGTCCGTACATCAGTCCAAATTTCATTTTTTTTCAGTTACCATAGCGTCATGTGTAAGTTCTCTTTTTTGAAAGCTTGTGGCGTTCACAAAATAGAAAAAACAAAAACTTTGTCACGATAATTCTTGATGGTCCCCTCAAAGTGTGATGGGCATGCATGTTCGCACCAAACAATCTTGAAACCAAGCTTGGGGCCAATTACATTGCAATGTAATGCATTATATTACAATTACATTTGAAAATTAAGCATTATATTACAATTACAATTACTTCAAGTTTTGAAAGTAATGCATTATATTACAATTACTTTACAAAAGTAATGCATTAAATTACACATTACATTTTTCAAATTTCATCCAAAAAAGAAACGGTTAATCATGCATTTGCAATTTAGTTACAGTGAATACTGTGAACATGTTTATGTAGCAGGAAAAAGACCAAATCCAATCAACTTTTTAAAACTATAAATTTCTCTTCAAAATGTTGCAGATTCATTAAAAAAAAACAAGTGTCCGAGTTGAAATTTCTGTACTTGTGTATTTCGTTGCATTTACATGTTATTTATATGTTACAGGGAATTTGTAAAATCAGTGATTTTGTAAAATCCCTGAAATAATTAGTGATTTTATAAAACCACTGGCCATTTTAGTGATTTTGTAAAATCCCTGAAATTGTCAGGGATTTTATAAAATCCCTGAAAATCTTGTCAGGCATTTTACAAAATCACTGATTAATTAGAATGTTAAATTGTTTGGGAAAGATGTTGGTGTATTTAAATAAATATACAAACAATATAAATAACCAGATCTTGCACAAAAGTATTCGCACGCAAAGATTTCTACCCTGTACTGTTATTCCTATAAAACTGCATTGAAAAATATTGGGAAGTCATTTCTTAACTGATTTCAATGCAACTTGCATAATTAAACTCCAAATGTTGTACAGTTTAATCATTTATTTACTGGGAAATATTCTTACCCATAGTTTAAAAGAATCAATTATTTAAAACAATTCAAATGCTATTCCTTACTTATGAAATTAAGGAAATGCAATTTGAAATTTAAAATATCAATGTGTCAGCAGCCATTGATACTGCACATGGATTCAGGTGATGGTCGTATCAAGTTTCAGTTTCACTGCAATCCCAATTTAAAGTTTGTTTTGATTTAAACTTTCCGGGATATACAATTTCGTAAAACTTGCAAAATGCATTCTCATTACATTTGCATATTCTTTTCATTTCCCTAAACCTTAGTCCCTGCCTAAACCAGAGTCCCAAGAGTGGAATTGCATGATTTATCTTTTTCAGATTTTATTTGAAGAGGCTATAATAAAAAAAAAGTTCCAGATTTTCATCCAACTTTTTTTGTAAAATCCACCACGAGTGGGTAAATTTTATGTCCTTTTTTATCATTTATCATTTAAGGTAAAAAATGTTTATTTTGAAGAGGATGGTCATAATTTGGCAAAAAACAATTATATTTTTCGGGGTAGGTTGAAAAAATTGGGACAGGGGGTGATGTTAATCTAGGATATTTTTATTACAGCCTAACCTGTGGTTTACAGTGTGAAATTACCTATGTTCAAATTTTCGAACAAGATAATAATAGTCCTCAATTTGTTGGATTATCTAATTGCTTTATGCTTTTGGTTTTCCTTTCTTTCATGATTGAAGAAGTATTCAAAATATAAACTGCTCATGGTCGCGTAACATTGATTCCAGTGCCATAAGCTGCATTGGATTTTAAAATACGCTGAATGATTAAAAATTTCAGAAATATTAAATACGAATATGGAAACTTTTAGGATGGTCACTCCTCAGGTTTTTGAAACTTACTCTGACTTTTGGAATTCTCTTATTTTACTCATCATGATTATTTAGAAAATTTTGCAGACTGACCCCCACTTTTCTTTTCAAAATATGATAGTATACATCTTCAATAGACTTTTGGCAAAATTTGATGAAATTCTTGATAACGGCCACACTGACCTATCAATTTTTTGCTAAAAATGATGTATGATCCATATTCTAGTAAATAAAAATCTTAATTTTAAATCCTTGATATAATAAACTTGAGGAGTGACCATCCATAAATTAATGATTTATCTTAAGTAAGGTTCTTAATGTGGTACACATTTTAAACATATTGTTTGTTATATCTGAAAACTATTTTACAAATTCCCTAAATATGACCAGGGAATCAGTAAAATAATGATTGATATTTTCAGTGAATTTGTAAAATCCCTGATTTAAATTAGGGATTTTACAAACCCACTGACCAATTTAGTGATTTTACAAAATCCCTGAATTTTCAGTGATTTTACAAATTCCCTAATTTTACAAATTCACTGTATTATCTCTTTTACTAAGTATATGTAGTTTATATTTACCCCTTTTTCGTAATTTTTCTTGAACAATTTTGAAATTTAATATTGAGCCCTAAGGGTTGGGGGAGATAAATGTGGGCTAATTTCACCTTCACAGTGTTTAGTTCATGTGATCTTTTCAAAATTTATAGAATGAACTTTATATGTAATTTTTTAGAAAAAAAAATTAGTTTAATTGCCTTTACATATATATATTAATAGATGGTTTCTTATAACTGACACTTTAATTAACACCATTAAAGCCATAAATCCACTTGCCAAAGGAAAGG
Source organism: Modiolus philippinarum (assembly GCA_002080025.1). NCBI lineage: Eukaryota > Metazoa > Mollusca > Bivalvia > Mytilida > Modiolidae > Modiolus > Modiolus philippinarum. The sequence continues at coordinate 56,761 of MJUU01050349.1, forward strand.
AATTAATTGAAATGTAAACTAATTAAGAGTTTTACATGTGACAATCATTGATCTTTGAACTAATTATACTTTGATCACTAGAGAAGCTTGTATTTGTTTTGTAAATTAATTATTGTAAATTTTAAATACAAAATTGAAATTAAATGTTTTTCATCATAAAATTTCTGAATGAAAAGAAAATATTTTGTTTTATACTTTTAGATAAGTTGCAAAGCTGGCAGATATACAGTAAGAGAAAAACAATGTTCAATATTTACATGGAATTCCAATACATTTCGCTAAAACATATTTTTATACTTGAAAAGCTTTACCCAAGTTTCAAATTTGAAAAAAGTAATGTTATGTAATGCCATGTAATGCTTAAATTACAGGCATTTTTGGAATGTAATGCATTATATTACAATAACATGTAATGCTAAAAATGGAGCATTACACATTACATGCATTACTTTGTAATAATGTAATGCATTACAGGGCATTACAATTACACATTAGCATTACCCTATGCCTGCTTGAAACATAGTTTGATATTGGGCCCTATGAAAATGCTCACCTTCAACCATCTTTTTTCCGACAATTGAAAACTTTATGGTTATGGAATTTTATGAAAGTAGATTATGAGTAGTTCATTTCCAGAATTAAAGAAGGCCAGGTTTAACAATTTACAGCATGCATCATATAATCGTACAACTGCAACTTAAATTGCTAGCAGTAATTATTTGAATGGTGTGTTCACCATGAGGACCGAGTAAAAACAAGGATCAGGGTTTAACATACATGTACTTTACCAATTGGAACCAAAACTTGGTAGAAGACATCCTTTGATTTGCTTCCTTTTGAAGTTGTGCAAGACATGATGAGATACGGTAAAAGAACAGGGCACAGGGTTTAACATACTGGACAAGTAAGAACCATTGTCTTTGGATTATCCTTTTTGGACTGACGGTTCGATTCTCACTTACCTTGTAGTAGTATTCGTTTGTTTTGTCCCCTCTAAATGATATACCAGATATGATTAGAGAACAAGGAACACGGTTTAACGTTAGACGTTTTGGGAAATTTTTTTGAAAATCTGTATATATTTGACAGTTCGGTTCTCACTTACTTTGAACAAAACTTTAATATAGTTATCAATAAGAAATATTACAGTGTAACTTTGAACAAATGTGAGTTAGTACTCACCTTGATTAAAACCTTTGCTTTTTCTATTTGCAATCATCGTCTAACGTCTAAGCATACCTGTTACTGCACTTTACTGAACTCATCCAATCTAAATATGACATATAAAAGGTCATAAATTACTCATATTCCAATATTGAACTCAAAATTTTAATAATGAACATACAATATTTTCCTGAGTCTTTCTAGATAATTATTCACCCCTCTAGGTGTCTAGTTCTCAATTACTAAACACTGTAAAGCATTTTTGTTTTTTGATTTGACACGCTATCAAAGAATTGTCGAAATGGGCATCTAGGACAGAAAAGGTTTTATTATATATAACATCGTTTCTACAAGTCTCAAGCCTTGCAGCTATGTTTGGTGACCGTAATATTTTTTTTTAAGTTAAGTTAATAAAATAAAACCAATGGGTATTTAAATCGGCCATCGATTAATGAACCAAAAAGCCGAAAAGGGCGACATCTTAGATAAAAAATTCAAAACATAACAATGCAATGCATATATTGTAGAGCACTGTCTTTTTAGTTAAGTTACCTATCATCTTGTCGCCTATCTCCTGTATATTATTATCTTTTTAAAAAAAAAAGAAAAAAAAACAATGTTATATTCAGCCGTAGACAGATCGAGGATGGTATCCCTTTGCATTGATAACGTAGCACTTAATCCAAAACTTATAGACTTGTCCACTTTGTTGGACAGTACCGAAAAATTTTATCGGATTTCAACTCAAAATCATCTATCTTCAATAATATATAAGTAGCATTATAGTCATTTTATTTAACGCTCAAGGGGATTATAAATACTGTGTATATAATGTGGTTCACTGTATAAAAATGTTCAAAGTAGAGCGTCATGTACATAGTAAAACAAGCTAGTCAACATATAACATTAAATTTAGTATAAGAATCAAGTTGATTTTTACTGATGTTCTCGTCCAATGTATTGCCATTTTGTGATTGTGCGACCACTGTAATTACTATAGTGATAAAAAATTTATATAAAACAGAAAAGATAACAGGACACACCTACAATGACTGACAATTACAATCACATGCCACAATCTATCAGGGAACAGGACACACCTACAATGACTGACAATCACCTGCCACAATCTATCAGGGAACAGGACACACCTACAATGACTGACAATTACATGCCACAATCTATCAGGGAAATGCACAAGAAAAACACAAAACATAAATGAAAGACAAACAACGATAGGAATTCGTGGAAAGCAAGACTTTGTACTGGTACTAATAAAAACTACAAACACGGTTAAACCAGTTAATAGGTAGCAATTCTTCCACTTTATGTATCTTTTATCCCTATAGTATAATCAACTTACGAATTAAACCCAATACAGGTACACTACTAACTCCAATATCACTATTTTTAAAAAAGAAAGAATCAATCAAAACCTAATCCAGTAAATTGGTCGCCTCTAATCGGCTAGTTAGCTAAAGGGACCTACTTTGTTGGTGAAACTCTTTCTCACTACTAAAGAAATATCAAACTTAAGGAGAGTTTGGCAAAGAATCATGTATTTCAGTAGACATTGGCAGTATCAGCGAGAGGCCATTCTACGTGTAAAATCTTTGGAGTAGTGGATCTCAAAGCCAGTAAAACGGATTCTTGCACAATATCATGTTGATATCCCATATCTTGTAAAGAATGTAAGCGAAATCCAAGTTTTCTAATTTTTTATCAGTTTCTGGCATTTTTAAGAAAATTTCCTACAGAACGAGGACAAAAATTCACTAAAAAATAAGTTTTTAGCCATATTTTGATATCAAATGTTATTATCTTGTATTTTACTTCTAATATATATTAAATAATTTAAGAAATACTGAATTAAGGTTACGTTCATGTAAGTTGTCAAGAGTAGAACAAACGTGTGCAAATCGTACCAGTTGAAATAAATACACACCGTAGGATAGATCTATTGGAACGTCACCGTCAAGGAAAGGGAAATAAGTAATTTCTATCATCATAATTTTGAGTTTTTATTTTACCAGAGTCAATAATGATAGTAAGATCAAGAAAAGCGCAGAATTAAAATCACTGTTTTCTTTGTTTTAGTTCTTGTGGGTAAATTACGTCACATAATCTAAAAAGGGTGTTGTCAATAGTAAAGATAGCTCGAATATCTCTGCTGTTGTCAATAAAAATTGAAAATAGTCCTGTTAGTAACATTACAAAAAATCTGCAATGGAAGGTCAAGTGAATTCCAATTATCTGTTGATAAACAGTGCTGCCAAAGCGCAACAACGTTGACTAAAACAAGACCCAATATGATTGTTACGAAAAACTAGTATGTCCACATTTGTGTTTTTTGAAGCCATCAACAATGAGCTTTGTTCATACCTCATAGTAAATTCAAGACAGCTCCTAGCACTGGTTTGAGCGAAATTCATTGCTAAATGTCGAGCAAAGCCACATACATATCAGTTAACCCATGAATGAGGGATAGTCAACAAACATAAAATAAACTGGCAAAGCGTTCTTACAATCACTGTCATCCGTTGCCCAACAAAAAGACTAACAGAAGACAATCACAACGCTCAAACAACAACAGAGAACTCATCAAGAAAAAAGTAAGAAAACTTGGCATACTAAAATCTTGATATGTGGGCAAAATAAACAGGTAATCAGAATAACCAAAAAAATAAAAATGCCAAAATTTAAGATGTAAAATATGGGATAACAAGAAACATCTACAAAAGCTGAAAATTACAGTCACAGAAAGTATGATGGTGAATCCATATGAGAAATTCTCTTGAGAACAAGTGCCATAACTGAAATGTATGTAGAGCATATGAAATACATATTGATTCTTTAACGAACCCTTTTCTTCATTTTTCTTCGTAGTGTCATAGTGTTTTACCGACAGACTTGGCTTCTTGGGTTAGCAAGAGGTGAAGTGGCAAGCACGCCTTGACCAAAATGTGGGTTCACAGTTAGTTGTCTATTAGTTTTTGGTTTTTATTGCATTTTTAGTATGCTTTATGGAAACGGCATAGAGGAACGTGAGTTTTGGTTGCCCCAAAATTTTGGTTGCCCCAAAATCGTTTTAACACTACTGCTGGTTTTTATTAGTTCTGGTACCAGATCCGACTGACCTATCGTTGTTTACGTTTGTCTATTTGTCTTTCATTTATTGCTGCGGTCAAGGAAACTTTTATTGTAATGAAGTCAAGATTAACACCCCAAGCTTACACAATGTGTTAGATTCATCGATGTCAAATGTCTACATTGTAGATATATCAGACGTGAAAACCTGACAAATGTATACAATGTTGTCTTTGCTCGACGGCAAGTCAATGAAAGGTAGACAGCTTGGGGTGTAAATCTTAATGTCGGTAAACTGAAAGTTTTGCCACTTGCTTGACCGCAGCAATATTTGTCTTTTCATGATTTTGAGTTCGAGCAAAAGAGAATCTCGATCTGAAACTCAGAACGTGTTATTTAAATGACAACGGCGTATACTGATTTCTTCTTACTAATTTTTCATTTATTGAAAACAATTAAAATTTTGAATAATTTTTGTAAAAATAATACATGTAATTTACAATTTTATTGTCTGTGAGCTCTTACGATTTTGGCGTTTTCACAAAAATAACGATTGATATTCAGTTAAATTATGGGCAGTGATTTCATTTATAAATTGAGTTCACAAGGGTGAGAAAAGTTATCAATTTTATTCAAATTCTTGCTGATTGTTGAAAATGTTGCTCCAGAAGAAATGGAAAAACTCTTGATGATTTGTAATTATAGCAGTTCATCAAAAATTATGACGAGATATTGGAAAATTGTCCAAAATTATGAAATGGATAAAGTAAATTATAAATGTGCGAACAATCCTAGATTAAAGGTTAAGATAATTGAAATGATACAAGAACTCAATGGAAAAAGTCAAGAGGATATTGAAGAATATGAATTGGATCATTCTATAGATATGGAGGCAGAGGATAAACAATTTAGTATAAGTTATCAATTCGCAGTAACTTCGATATTTTAAATATCAACTATCATGGTAAAATCCTTGTGTCTGCCATGTCTTTTTCTAGTTTTGTTAAAAAGGAATCAGGTAAAGAAGAAAAGGATTCACAATAAAGTTAGAATAATGAAGTAATACATAATAATCGGCCATGAGTATTTGAAGAACTAGAACATTTAAAATCAGAATTGAAAATCCGAGGAAAAAAATCAAGGGGACAATTAAGTCTTTTGAGGGCCAAGACTAAATGGCAAGTAGTACGGGAGAGGGGAATTGATATATTTTTAGAAAAGATAATTCTAGAAGATAGCACAGAAATGACAGACCCCACTGAAATAAAAAATAAACAACGACTATTCTATAAAATAATTTTTATACGAGTTACAACCCATTGCTTGACGAGACTCACAGAAATGCATTCCTTCAGAATGATAATCTGTATATAAAAAACCAATGTAAGAGATGAAGAAGAGTAGAACCACTGTGAATCCATTTGACATAGCAGGAGTGATTTTATGTGCTGAAAAATTCAACTGGCATAGATCGTTTTACTGCAGAGTTCCACAATTTCTTTTTGGGAGTGATATTTTAGTACCTTTTGTCTAGTGCTACCAATCAGCAGTTTATTGATTTGATTCGCGTTCGATGCGTATTAAACAAATACGTCAAATTTATTGTTCATCTATAACGTTGTGGTCACACGTAATTAATATCCAAAGGTTATCGAAAACGTTTTTGTTCATCTTATAGCGGTCACTTTTTCTTAACCCCCAGTGACCATAATAGACAGGTTTAATTGTATATATACGTTTTTAAATAATGAACTATTAATGTGTGAAATCATCGCTTTAGTGATGGATAATTATTTTCTTCGTCTTTATTGTATTTTCTCATCTGTAAAACACAATTTTCAGTTCATCGGCAAACAAATCATTTTGCACAAATGATGAAAAGAAAATCTATGATTATAGTAATTTTCTATACCCTAGCACCATATCCATAAGTTTTCTCTTCATCTCAAATTGGTCGTGGCATTCTAATAATGTTTTGTGTTATCAAATTTTCCAGTACATGTGCACCATTCTAGAGATAACATGTGAACAAAAAGAAGTTTACTTTCTACAATATGGGTGCTTGGTTACTTGTGTATTTGCATATATATATATATATATATATATATATATATTTGTTCCAACAAATAATAACATAAATAGGAATTAAGTACCACAGAACAATTTTCGGTTTACAATTTCCCCAGTGGTTTTGTGCCTACTTTGGATTTTTTTCTCTTGACAATTCTGTTTAATGATGATGTTATTCTACCCAAAGTTTCGAGTATTGAATATGAGTGTGATCTGCATCAGCATATTTCCAGTCATGTGTCTCTTGCCTGGATGGTTCAGTTATATTTCTCATGGATTTCCGTATTCACAATCAGAAAATTTACTTGAGAAAGAGAAAGACCTTTTGCAAATCATGATTGCATTTTCCATGTTTCTAGTTTATATGACAAATAAACCGCTGTTCAGTAAAGCAGTCAAATTTGCTAATCTGAGCATTTTCAAATTCCATTGAACTGGTATTTTCCTTGAGTATGGAACCCAGGACATACCTGCTTCCAACTGGACGGCCTTCTTTGTCCTGAGAATAATATGCTTTCCAATCGTCACTGTTGGTAGCAGTTCTTTGCTAAAATATGGTCTTTACGATAGAAACTAGTGTTTCCGTCAAGTCTGCAAAACAAATAAAAATACTTCCTAGAATCACGCATGGCTAGCCGGAGACCCATACACTTTTGGCCGTCCTTGTGTAATGATATTCTCTGTTTACAGAACCTACAACAATGTTGTCAGTTCTCTATCCTAGATTGTTGGACGAATTTTTCTGGTGTAATTGTTCCAATCTACAATTGTTCGTTGGTAAGTTTCAAGTTTTCCTTTTTACATTTGCATATGCTGTAGTATTTTAAACAGTCTGTCCCATTGTGTGTAGTATGCTTGATTTTCTAATTGACAATGTAGTTGTCACATTTGGAGGTGCTATTTATCAACAGCAAGTTGTCATACAAATCATCATTAATTGTGCACCTCTACTCGCAGACTTATTTTTATATTCTTCCGAGACTAAATTTCTTCAGGGACTCGTAAAACATCATAAGAGATGCTAGATCCTTCAATCTCGCTTATCGATATATTGATGATGTTCTTTTCATCAATAACGTATCTTTTGCTAAATAAATCCCATTAATATATCTGTTGTGTACAAATTGTAATTTTGTACAAATTTTCAGTTTGTACAAATAACAATTTGTACAAAATTGGCTTACACAAATTATAATTTGTACAAAATTAGCCCAAAATCACTTATATTTTGTACAAATCTTACATCATTTGATAAACGTTGTTTAAAATGATGAACTTAATGAAAATATGTTTCAAGATGAAGACAATAAAAGCGTTTTTACCTTCTTTTACTTTTTATTTGTAGAAACTTTGTTTCATGTGCATTTACTCCATAACCCTTCGTTGACTATTAATTATAATCATGATGATATAGCACATATTCATGAACCATGACAATAAAAATAACATACACATGAGCATAATGTCATTTGTATAGTAAAACTTCCCTTGGAATGGATTGATGAAAACAGTTCGAGTAAGAGCTAATTTCCTGGACCATGTTGAACAAAAGTTCGGTTAGCTTATTAGGTTTGCTTGTTCAGGAGTTAAAACTAAGATTGACAGTTTCCATACAATACATGAGCACAGACTTTGTAATTATACAGTATAATATAGTGATTGGACATTAAAGGCAATATATGTAACATGACCTCGAATAGACTTCACCAAGCAATACACAAACTCAAAAAACAATATTTCATGTAATCAACTCTACTTTCTATAAAACTGTTGGCTAAGCTGTCTAAAGAATAGATTACAAGGTCTGTATGGGTATGTTAATATGTTTTGTAATATGGCTGACTAATTCTATTATGGAAAATGAGAGTCTACTATTAGAATATTGAAATTTTAGAGTACATAACTTTAACAGGTCCAGTTGTATCTAACTTAACCTGTATTTATCAATCCCTTCTAAGGATTTTGGAGTTATGGGCCGTTTGAATGTACAAATAACATTATGTTCATAGATGTAATTTTCATTGTCTTTGTTCATGACTTGCTCTAGTGATATATTTATAAATAGAAATTAAGTGAAATTATGTAAATATATGCTCTATAATACTAAATACGTGTTTTCATTAATTTCACTATTTTAAACAAAGCTTAGTTAACTGACATAAGATTTGTACAAATTATAAGTGATATTTTGGCTAATTTTGTACAAATTATAATTTGTAAAACCAAATTTTGTACAAATTGTAATTTGTACAAACTAAAAATACAAATTATAATTTGTACAAAATTACAATTTGTACACAACATATCCGCCATAACTAGAGATAAAGGAAACGACAGAAACCACTAAATCTACATCTTTTTTGGACCTACATCTCGAATTTGACGAAAATGGTCATATCAGTACTAAAATTTACGACAAAAAGGACGATTTTAATTTCAAAATTGTCAATTCCCTAACATGGACAGTAATATTCGAGCTTTCTTGCATACGGCGTGTATGTTTCACAGCTGCTTCGTTACGCGAGAGCTAGCACAAATTATACAGACTTTCTTATTAGACATAGTAATCTCCGTGACCGCCTTATATATCGAGGCTGCAAAATATTCCATCTCATACGATAATCAAAATAACTAAATACCGAAGTTACTGTGAATTTGTTTTCTGCATATGCGCATTTCGACAACCTATGTCTCTTCAGTGCAGATAAAATCTAAACGTTTGGAATACCACAAACTCAAAGATGTTAAAAACTGATAGAGAACAAATAACCAATTTGATCTAAATGTTAAGCCAAAAAAATATGTTCTTTAAGGTGTCTCAGTGGTATTATACCGCCTTTTTTGTCTAACACTTAATAGATATCAGCCCCTTGTGGAAAATATTAAAGTTCTGGTCCTAATTCTGATTCAAGATTCCTTTTTACTTAATACTGGGATGATTATTTCTTTTAACTGTATACGACCTTTCAGTAGCAATTGCTGTTGAGTTGCTACCGGACACTACCGCAATGGAAGGGGAGGTTTTGCTTGCCATAAAACCGGTTTAAAGTAAGTGAGAACCGAACCGTCAATCCAAAACGAATAATCCCAAGGACAATGACAACATCGGAAATGACAAAGAAACAGAGACACAAATTGAGTACGGCACAGAAAAGAAAACTGAAGACACACACACAAAGATGAACAACACAGACCCAATAAAAAACCATGGGTGAGATCAGGTGCACCGGTAGAGTAAGCATCTCCTGCTTCGTATAAGACACCCGCCGTGTTGAACATTTCAAATCCGGTAGTAAGGTCAAATCTGGTAGAGGAAACAACAATTGGGCTTTTAAAGAGAAAGATCTGTTGTCATCTAGGAAACAGATATCACATAGCTGTCCACAAGATGGTGATGTCGACAGTAAAACTTCTGGAGGGATGTCTTCAAGTTTTGAAGGCACCATTTCTTTTGAAATGCCTGTATCAAGTCGGGACCATTGCGGTATACAATTTTTCCGGTGGTTTCCACCTGATTTGTCTTTTTGTCTTGATCTTTGGCTCTTGATAACTCTGTTCGGTAATTTTGGTATTACCCGCATTCCAAGCCATAGAGAATTTCTTGTTACAACACCTGCATATATAATTATCGCGGACATACGAATCCTCAATCCTGTGCTCAAAATGTCTAGCCTTAATAAAATTTTCAATCGACTTTCAGTTTTTGTATAAATCTTATAACATCAATGTCAGAACAAGCTGATTCCAATATATTTTGAAATTACACCCAACTGATACTTAAAAGTGGAAGTGCCGTTTTTTTTTTTGTTTTTTTTTTATTTTTTTTCTTTGTTTTTGTTTTTTGTTTGTTTGTTTGTTTGTTTGTTT
>MJUU01050351.1:0-10940 GCA_002080025.1 Modiolus philippinarum
TAATATGGTTTTTCGCTTATGTTAAAAATCATCACATCAAATAGGTCAATTATAGTTCATTGAGAGGTTAACATTGAAATATTTGACTGAAATTTACTTAATATGCCATAGGTTATGATGGCAATAGTAATTTGGTTTTATTTTGGGGTTATTTTATATGATTCTTTTCTTTGCTTTCATTTTTAGCTGATAACAGATATCATCTATTCTATAACTATGCTAAGGTCAGTGTTTGATTCAACACTGAGTGTATTCAGATGGGTAGGGGTATGAAAGTTCTACTGGAAATCTTCAATCTCTATATGGAATTTCGAAAGGAAGGTAATTTTGATATAATTTAAAGAATTTGAAATTGGGGATACCCTTTATATGTACTACTGTACGGTCTTAGTATAATTGTATAATTAGTAATTTAAACTTTACAGTAATTTCTGTATTATGTTTTTTAATTCTCATTCTATAAAATCAAGAGACTGAAAACAATATCAATCAAATCTTCAAAATGTGTTTAATTTGATCTGCACTGAGGAGACATAAGTTGTCGAAAAAACAGAAACTAAGTGTACAGTACACCGGTTTTAAGCTTAAACACTGAGTGTATTCAGACGGGTAGGGGTATGACAGTACTCTACTTGAAATCTTCCATCTCTATATGGAATTTCGAAAGCAAGGTAATTTTTATATAACTTACAGAATTTGAAATGGGGTTACCCTTTATATGTACTACTCTACGGTTTAAGTATAATTGTATAATTAGTAATTATACATAGTTACTGAGATTCTAGTAAATTAACCATCCAAGGATATGGAGTATGGATATGAGACAAAGTCTCTATAAATACATGGTTAAACCAAGCAATGATACAAGGGTTTTATTGTTGTCTGTCATCCTGAAGTCACCATGAGGCCTTCAACAATGAGCTATGCCCATACCTTATAGTACGTTCAAAGCAGCCTCTAGCACGGTAAGAGCCGAATACAGTGCTATATGTCGAGTAAGGCTACATCCATATATCCTTTTTGTCATGGATGCGGGGTTGTCAATAAACATGAAATTTATTGGAAGGGTGCTCTTACAATTACTGTCATCCGTTGCGCCACAAAAAACTCGTAGACATCTAAACAACCACTCGTCCAGACCATTGCAAGAAAATCTAGCATAATAAAACAAAGAGATGTTGGCACAGATTGGTCAGAACAACATTTCAAAATTACCAAAAAAATATCAAATGAGATATTCGCCCAAGAACAAAAACACAATTACTGAATTGTATTGAGATTGTAGATTTCTTGCATTGGACATGTATAATAAACAAACCTATGATATTTATATAATTCGTAATTTTGACTAGTAATTTAACTTTAGTTTCAACTTATTCTTCATATGTACGGATTTAACGCTTCATCCATGTCTTTTCTGGTAATTGTGTCCATTTAATAAAAGTGGCAATAATAATCGTTTTGTTTTCTGGACGTTTTTAATTTCTTTTGTCTTCCTTGCCGAAGGATGATTTATTTCTACTAAATGGTATTAGAAAACTTGAAGAGACATAAGTTGCCGAGATGACTATCTGTAGAAATTAAATTTTACATTAACTTTTGTATTATGTTATTTGAAATCTCCATCTATAATATCAAGAGACTGAAAACAATATTAATCAAATCTTCAAAATGTGTTTGATTTGATCTGCATTGAGGAGACATAAGTTGTCGAAAAAGCAGAAACTAAGTATACAGTACACCGGTTTTAAGTTATATTTAAGTCGAGCAAATAACGAATACAAAAAACGGAGAGTTTAAAACGTTTTTGAACAAAAGTAACAAAGCATCGTGACCTTTGGAATTTCATTTTTTGTCATAAAATAGGCTTCTAGTGCTGCTGAAGACGAATTAATTTCCGAAATGGCCAATACAGCTCATTTAAATGAATTGCAGCTGGAGTTAACATATGTGTTATGGTCTCATGTTCGTTTACTCCATATCCTTTCGTAAAATATCCAAAAGCTTTAAAGCTTAAATATTTTTCATTAATATAGTAAGTTATATATTTGAAGACAAATGGTAACAGGAAACACCTAAAATGACCGCAACTCGCAATTACATGTCGCTATACACCTGGAAACTACACAAGAAAAACACCTACAATTACCGAAACTCGCGATTACATGTCGCTATACACCTGGAAACTACACAAGAAAACACCTACAATGACCGAAACTCGCAATTACATGTCGCCCTACACCTTGAAACTACACAAGAAAAAAACCTACAATGACCGAAACTCACAATTACATGTCGCTATACACCTGGAAACTACACAAGAAAAACACCTACAATGACCGAAACTCGCAGTAACATGTCGCTATACACCTGGAAACTACACAAGAAAAAACACCAATAAAAAGACCAAATGCAAACGTAAGCAACGAAAGAAACTCTGTATGTACGATGGAAAAATCCCTCCTGTGCATCGCCTCCTGGTGCCTGCTGCATTCTGTTCTGTATGTGAATGCGTTTTATTTTTTATCTTATTATTTTTTTATTTATTTATTATTATTATTTTTTTATCCAAATGCACCGGGTATGTTATTAATATTACTCAATTTTTCATAGTATGAAGTGCATCTGTGGTAGACGTGCATTAATATGCCTTTATTATATTAATTGTTATTTATTGTTTATGCCGTTTTCTGTAATATTGTACTTGTATACCAATCATAAATGTTTGATGTATCATGCCCTCCTGGGGACCTAATTTGGTAATAAAATATTCTGATTCTGATTCTGTTCGAGTTATAAAAAATGTGATAATTGAAAAGGACAGCAGATAGAAAGGAAAGCGATGGTACGCACGATTCACTACTTGTGAAAGAATTTTACCATTGCAACTGTAACAGGGAACAATTATGCATCGCCTTTTGAGATTTTACTATGGTTACTTGATCGCCTTATAATTATTAGTTTTATTGGTGATTATTTGATTACCAAATGTATTTTTCAATGAATATTTGATAGCCCGACTCCCTTTTTGATTACTTGATTACTAATTTTGCTTAATTTTACAAAAAGTATTATATTCCCAAATAACAATTTTTGATTACACATGCAAACATGCAAACATAGACCCTTTTTACTCCCTTATGGAGCCTACTTATTTTAAGAATGGTCGTGGTAAATAATACATCATAGTAACTCAATATTCATTCATAACTTCTAGTAGTATACAACGAACTAAGGCACGGTAGTATGTCTTTATTTAAATGCCTAATGTACTAAATATAGTTTTATTTGAAGAAGAGTTTATAAATTTCCCGTTAATGGTTTAATTTGTCAGTTGTAAGGTGCAGGGCAACTCATTTATAGCATTACTGACGTATAAAGTGGGATTTTCTTCATTCTGGGTGCGAGCAGGTATTCTTCACCCCCACTGGTTTCTTTGAAATATTGCTCTGTGACTCATTGTCATCTCTTATGTACAACAATAATAAGAAAATCAATAGGTGAGCTGAAAGTCTCTGAACCAAACAGAATGTCCTTGGAATAAATTTCATAGAAAGTGCACATTTGTTTTTTTAATATTTACTCCCATTCAAGCCAAATATTCCTAACAGACATTCACAAAATAGATGTAGAATAGTTTCCTTTGTCTCAGTACAAAAATGCATAAGTTGGATTCCTTTATCTTAAATTTATAGAACATATCATGTGTGCTTAAAATTCTATGGAGGATTTTGTACTGAAAATTAATGAATCTATATTCATTGTAATTTGAAATGGTCGCTGATAGATAACATCCCAATAAAAAATTTCTATACCCAATTCCTCACACCATTTTGTTTGTTGTTTAACTGGTGACTCTGAAAACATTGACAAACACTTATCATAAAAAAAAATACATGAATTTGCATTTCCATTTACTATTGAGTACGAATCATTTGTTATTTCAATTAATTTTGAAGAGCCTACTATAATATTTTTTTCAGTCTTTTGGTATGGCAAGTAAAATCGAATAAATTGAAGAAAATTGCTCCGAACATTAAACTGTATTTCAAACTCTTCATGTGACATAAAATCCATGTTTTCTTTTAGAACATCATTTATTAAAACTATTCCAGCATCAACCCAGTTTTGAAAAAATATTGTTCTATTATTTATTTTAATTGATTCATTAATCCATATAGATTGGCTGAAAACACGGTCAGTTGTATTTGGTGTCTTACAACATAAACTACTCCAGTTTAAAATATATCCCTCCAAAAAGTTTATATGCAACAGTCTTAATTCCATTTGATGTCAATTGTTCTACTTTTTCCAACTTTTCCTCAAAGTTCAAAATAGTCTAATGTACATTGTATAAATCAAGTTTGATATACAACAGTTTAAATTTCCCTGTTTGATTCCCAAAAAAGATTTTGTTCTGACAAAAGTTTATCTTTAGAATAGGTTTTAAAACCAGTCCTTCTCTTTTATCCAAATTTGCTCTCAAACCAGCACACTCAGAAAGTTTTCCAAATATGAACACAGATTCCCTTAGTGATGTTTCAGTACCATCTAAGATGAGAGATGAGTCATCAGCATATTGGCTAAGTAAATATTCTGAACCATTAATTCATACACCTGATATATAAGGGTTATGCTTTAATGCTGCACTCATCAATTCCAAGGATAGAATAGTTCCCTGGACGTACTCCTCTTCTGATATTTAACATATTAGAACGGTGACCATTATTGATAATACACTTTTGTGTGTTTGAGTATAAAGTCTTGACCCACCTACAAAATGTTGAACCAAATTCTAAAGATTCTAAGGTTTTATTTATGAAAGACCATTCAAGACTATCAAAAGCCTTCTCAAAATCTAGAAAAAAACAATAAAGCATGAATATTTTCTTCCTCTGTTTTTTCTATTAAGTCATAAATTAGTCTGGTACATTCCCCTATCTATCTTCCTTTAGCAAAACCTTGTTGAGTTTAACTAACAATGCATGAAAGAAACTCTTTAATTCTATTAGCCAGGGAAGCAGAGGCGATTTTAGTGTCCACATTCAACAGTGTTATAGGTCTCCAATTTTAAACAAAGTTTTGTTCTTGCCTTCCTTTGGAATACATGTAATCAATCCTTGTCTCTGACTTGTAGAAAAAGAACCTATTTTCAAACTTTAATTAAACGATTTTACTAAATATTTACCAATATCATTCCAAAAAATTTGTAAAACTCTGATGTGAAGCCGTCTAGTCCGGGGGATTTACCATTTTTCATCTTCTTTAGATTGAAGGCATTTAAAACAAGTACGATCACCTTCAACTTGAATTCTATTTTCATCTGTTAACTTGTTTAAAAAGGGATTATTTGAATAAGAAAAAAAGATTCATGTTCTTCAGTTAATAATAGATCAATTAACGTATACACTTTTTTATAATAACTTTTTTGTACATTTAAAATTTCAAATTGGTCTGTGATATCCTCTTCATTATCCAATATCAATTTGGGCATAATATTTTCAGTATAATGCCTTTTTCCAAGATTGCAAAAATAATTTGTACACTTTTCACCCTCTGCTTCCCATCTGGGTTTAGCCCGAGCCATAATCCCAGTTAGTTATCCCTGTGGGTAACAAGCTGATCTTCAACTTGCTTTATTTTATTTCTTACACTTTCAGAAGTTTTTTTTTTCAAAAACAGAATTAAATTCATTCAATTTGTGCTCAAATTCCTTTTCAATGTTTCTATCCTCCTTTTTCTACAAGAAAGAATATGTTACAGTTTTATTTCGAATCATACATTTTAAAAGTTCCCAAAACATATGTGGATTAAGAGAAAGTTCTATATCCTCATTTTCTTCTGTGGCAAGACGATTAGAATACTGATTTAAAGTTTCCGATATACATTTCTTAATTTCCTCTACACAATTCTTATTATATAGAAGTTCCAAGTACCCCAATCTCTTGATTGGTTGTAGAATTGTAATGTAAGACACACAGGAAAATGATCGGAACGATAACTTATATCAATTGATACATCTTTTACAAAATTTTCAAAATCAGTGGATATCAAAAAGTAATCTAAACGACATTGTTTTAAATTTGGCCCCCTCCAGGTGTACCTTCTTGTTTGTAAATTCTTTGCACGCCATATATCTACTAAATCTAAATTAGTTTTATTTCCAGAATTGTTTCATTTGATTTAACATTACTTTTTGCACTATAGTTAACTGTATCTAGATTATAGTCCTGTACAACATTCCAGTCCCCTCCTACAATAATTGAGGAGTTAAGCAATTCATTTAAAAGTTTCCTGATATTATTATACCCCACGCAACGAAGTTGCGGTGGGTATATAGATTTTGACTGGTCCGTCCGTCCGTCAGTCCGTCCGTCCGTCCGTCCGTCATCACTGATGGTACATCATTTGTCGAGATAACTCCTCCTACAGTTTTTATAGTAGGAAGTTTTTATTTTGCAGGTTAATTGTGCATATATCAAAGATGTGCATACTACTTGGTTTTTAATTTTTGATGATTTTTCAGCAAAATACACATTGTTGACTTTAGTCATTTTTATGTAAAATATTGCTTATAGGGTACATCATTTGTCCGGATAACTCCTCCTACAGTTTTTATGGTAGGCAGTTTTTAAATTGCAGATCGATTGTACATATATCAAAGATGTGCATACTACTTTGATTTTGATTTTTGATAATTTTTCAGCAAAATACACATTGTTGAACTTAGTCATTTTTATGCAAAATATTGCTTATAGGGTACATCATTTGTCCGGATAACTCCTCCTACAGTTTTTATGGTAAAAAGTTTTTATATTGCAGGTTGATTGTGCATATATCAAAGATGTGCATACTACTTTGATTTCGATTTTTGATAATTTTTTCAGCAAAATACACATTGTTGAACTTAGTCATTTTTATGCAAAATATTGCTTATAGGGTACATCATTTGTCCGGATAACTCCTCCTACAGTTTTTATGGAAGGAAGTTTTTATATTGCAGTCTGATTATGCATGTATCAAGGATGTGCTTACTACTTGGATTTTGATGATTGATAGTTCAGAAAAATACACATTGTTGAACTTTGCCATTTTTGGGTGGGATATTGCTTATAGGGTACATTATTTATCCAGACATCTTCTCCTACAGTGTTCTACATAAAAAGTTTTGATATTGTATATTGAATGGAATATGTTAAAGATGTGTATGGTATTTGAATTTTGAGTTTGAGTAAATTATGAGAAAAATTCACATCCTGGTCTTTGTCACTTTAATGCAAAATATATTGCTTTAAGGTTACATTTTAAGTTCAAGGGTACATGTTTTGTTCAGATCACACCTACAGTTTATGACAGTTTTCTAGATATGATTTTGTTATTTTGCAGGGTTTTGTGCATATGTTATGTTAAAAATGAGCATGCATAAGAGTTGTGATGATATTTAATTTCATAGTTCAATAATGTAGGTTTACCCGAAATGTGGGGGCGTGGGGTATGTGAGCGTGCTCACTAAGGTTATTTAATTAAAAAAGAATGGAATATCCTCATTTGGACCATAAATTGCTGCAAGAGACATTCGGTAGTCTTGAATAGTAATATCTAATATCATATAATTTCCATTTTTGTTATCTATTAATTCTTTATGTATATTATACGTAAAGGTATTTTTTCATTAAAATTTCTACCTCTAGAGTGGCTGGTGTGAGAGCAAAAACATGCTTTATACCCCATTCTTGCAACCATTGTTGCTCATTTTCTTTTTACTTTGAGTATCTATCAGCATTATAATATCAAACTTTTCAAAATACAGCTGGAAAAAATGTTGTGATTTGTTAGTTCTTGAAAACCTTTTCATACATCAAATTAATATTATTTAGGCCTTGTAATATGATGGTCATTACACAAATGTATGATTTTAGAACTCATCATAGATCCAAGAATGCCCAGGTGTGCGCGCGATACAGGCTCAGGTGCGATCCTCTGTTTTTAATAATCTTTTTTATGTTTGATATGAAAATAGAATAATCCAATATATCTATTTGTCTTGACCCAAAAATTCTGGTATTATTGTTTTGTAGTCTTGATTCTAAATATATCTGTTTTGAATTTCAAAAGGAAATTCAAATGAACTAAATAGTAATTTTGAAACTAGTATCTCTTTAATCTATTTTGTGATTAATGTAACCTATTTTTTCAAACTTCCTTTTTAAGGACATACATGCTTTTAATTTTTTATAATATAATTATATCTAAGTGGTAGATAATTTCAAATATAGACATTATATTTTGATAAAAAAAGCCCCTAAAATGATTAAATAAAAGAAAATGTGTCCACTGAACACGGATGCCCCGGCCTTAAAGATGTATCGGCAAACAGGAAATAGATGTGTGACGGACATACAAAGGTGAGACACGGTACAACTCATCATGCCGAAGCTTCATACCAAATATCAAATCAATCTGCATACACAAGCTGAGAAATTCTTGACGAAAATTTCGGACGTATGTACGGACGTACGGACAGACAAGGGCAAAACTTAATGCCCGTCGACTTACGGCGAGGGCATCAAAAATTTTACAAATAGGCGATAAGATATGAACAATTTAATAGATTGATCCTCATAAAATATTTATAATACACATATATGCCACATATTTATTGTACATTTCAATAAATACAAATTAAAAATGTTATTTTTTACCCAAAAGGTTGCAAAACGTGGCATTTGATGAAAATTCAAAATCATAACCCTTGTTAGTGTGGTATATTGAGATCAGGGTGTCCTCGGTTCGTCCAATCTGTATTCCGGGACATTTTGGTTATAAATTTGATTGAAATATATAAAGTAATTAAGCCACCCGTTGTTTTTGGGGGGAATAGGTCATAGGTCCCACAAAACTGAAAATTTAAACCAAAATCAGTTTCCGGTGCATAATTTCAGAATGAATCTATAGATTTCCCTGAAAAAAAGCTTAATAAGTAAGGAAGATACCTACTGATTTTAAGCCCGATAGGTTGAGTTAATGGTCAATAGCATTCACAGAAATTTTCTTTATTTATTTCAATTTTATCGTCAGAGCTGTCTGGGTTCAAAAGTCCTCTGTCTTCTTTTTGTGTCGTTGTTTTGACGGCTGTATTGATGTCGGTAACGGTTGTCGATCACTTTTATATGCTTTCTCTGGATGTTCAAAGTATCGGGATTTATCTCTAGGTCGTTAAGTCAGAAAGCTT
Source organism: Modiolus philippinarum (assembly GCA_002080025.1). Classification (NCBI taxonomy): domain Eukaryota; kingdom Metazoa; phylum Mollusca; class Bivalvia; order Mytilida; family Modiolidae; genus Modiolus; species Modiolus philippinarum. Next base: position 9,233 of record MJUU01050351.1, read on the forward strand.
CGGAAAAATGTGTAGTACTGTCGACAAAATGAAATATTCTGCAAAACTTATACGGAACGTACAGACTGTGAGTTACCATATGGTGAAATACTGGCTTCTCGCCTGGTGACTCCTGTTTATATTTTGTTGGTGTAAGTGGCTTCCCTTTGACTCTTGGACGAACTTGTGGTGTCCATTCTTTGGTCTCTTTTATATCTGTTACTTACTATATATTTTTCAAAGTTGTTTGACGCCTTGTCTGTATGATGCTGTCTACCTCTTTTATAGCTTTCTATGTCACTACATCTGCTGTCACGATAGCCTTCCTAGTCTTTGAGCTTTGCTCACTGTTTTGCTGGTTTTATGTTGTGTTCAAACGATTTAATGACTTTGTATTGTGTCAGTGGACTAATTCGTGTCAGTTATCTTGTTCGTACTGACAAGATGTACAAATTTAGTTTCTGTTGTGACAGTTTGCGACAAAGCTTAGCATAAAAGACTTTCCTATTTGTAACAAAATTTATAAAAAATTAGTTGTTATTAAGTTTTCAAATACAATCGGTTGTTTGGGCTTGCAACGAGTTACCGGACTACTGGGTATGTAAATCCTAGTAGTTCGCCACTAGAGGCATCAACCACGGTTTTGGAGTCCGAAAACAGAATCCTCATTAGAGAGATGTATGCTTTACATATATTTCAGTTATGGTGTACTTGTTTTTGAGATAATATCTCATATGCACACACTATCATACTTTAAAACCTTTGGCATTTTATTTTTCGTAATTTCAAAATGTTATTCTGACCACCTGTTTATAATGCCAACATGTAACTATTTTATAATGCCAAGTTTTTTTTGCAATTGATTCGATGAATCACCTTTGGTTGTTGATTTGTTGTGATTGTCTTCTGATGGTCTTTTTGGGGGGGCAACGAATGACATCAGTTGTTAGAACACTTTGCTAGCTTATTTTATTGTTGATGACGATGCCGCATTCATGAGTGCAAAAGTTTGGATGTGGCATTGCTCGACATCTAACAATGAATTCCGCTCAAAGCGGTGTTAGTGACCGTCTTGAATTAGAGGTATTAGAAAAGCTCATTGTTGGAGGCATCATGGTGACTTTAAGATGAAGAAAAACAATAAAAGCGTCGTTGCATTGCTTGGTCCTGCTATATATTTGTACCAACATTTACTCTATCGTTTCATTGTTTATTTATCAATAACTAAATATTAGTAAAACCATTTAAAATCATGGTTGTAAGTAAAGTTGTAGATGCAATTGAAAATCATAATTGCACTTTGCAGTAAAAGTCTGCTGAAAATGTCAGTAAAATAAAGTTCCGACCTGTATTTTTATAGAAAAACCAATAACGTGAGATGCACATCCTTAATATATAAAACTCATCTTCAAAATGACTATCATTACAAATGGAACCTATGGGAGTTGATTCCACCATAATTAGATTATATGAAATAAAGGGAAATAAGGCTTAAATATACCATAAATTGGGATGAATAAAGAAATAGTCTGTTGATGACATTAGCAAAACGCGTTGAGGTTGAGTACACAAAATTGACTGTATATTTTCATTGTTCGCCGCCCCACTTCGATTGAAATTAATCAATAGATAACCCGAATTGCACTTCAAAAAATAAAAGGCCAGCTCGATTTCATTTTCAAAAGATATTTTTTCATACGAAATCAATATACGCTATAAAACGAAACTA
>MJUU01050352.1:4680-46068 GCA_002080025.1 Modiolus philippinarum
CAAAAGCAAGCGGAAGGGATTAAACCTGTTTATGGGTACCAAAAACTCCCTTTTATCTGTCCTGCTTTCCTATAATAAAATGAACACACGAATAAAACCGTATACAGGTAAACTACTAACTCCATGAACACAATCTTGAAAGGAGAGAAAATGACAATACGTAATTTTGAAAGATGAATTAAGGGGGCTCGCCGCTAAACTGCCGGCTACCTCAAGGAGCCTAGTCTGCTGGCAAAACACTGTCGCACTACGGAAGAAAAATCTGACTCAAAACTTCCGGAAGGGTTTGGTCAAGAATCATCGTATATTTCAGTAGACATCGGTAGTATCAGTGAAACGCCAGTATATGGAAAATTTACAGGTCACTAGATCTCGAGGCTCATTTAACGGATGCAAGCAGAGTATCTGGTCGATATTACCTATTACGTAAAGAAGTTAAGTTACGTTCCAGTTTTCTGGATCATTAATCAGTTTCTGGCATTTTTTTAACATTTCCGTAAAAACGAGTATAAGAAATGCTGTTTGAGAGTAACGCCATATTTAAATATCAAGCCTTAATACGTAGATGTGCAAACTCGTTTGGGGAGTGGGCGATTTCGGTTGTTAAAGGTTCCTCATTTGAGCCGCAGGTTAACAGGAGATCGCCCTGAAATATTGATGTGACGAACAAAGAAAACACTTAAATAATTGCAAGGTAATGGTTTCTTCTAGGGCAGAACCCCACACAGAAGTAGGCGACTGTGAACTAGAACCAAAGTCCGACTTAAAGAAATAGGGCCAGCACCTGAACTACTCGAATCTTCATTTTCAACCCTTTACGCATCTTAAAAATTCCTTCTTTCGAATATAGGAGCAACATTTTTAGCGGTATGGAAAGCTACATGTTCTGCTTTAATACCAATTTTACCCTCTTCATTTTTTTTCTCGCCCGATATGAAAGGCACGGAAAGGAAGACATGTGCGTTCAAAGTATGACGGCGGCTGCGTGAAATTTAATTTTTAGTGGTAGGTCAATGCTGTTTGGTGTGTACGTTGGTCTTGGATAGTACACGACTGTTTGATATATTGCTTTTGTCTGTGACCTCAGTTTCAGGGTCAAATGAAGATATTAAGTTTATTTCAAACTAAGTCAGTTTCTCAAGAACTATTAGTGGTAGGTTAAATTTATTTGGTATTAAGGTTGGTCTTGGGTAATCGTGACAGTCTGTTATAATTCTTTTATCCCTGACTCAATTTCACGGTCTAGTGAAAATGTTTAGTTTTAATGTCCCGCCCACGAATGTGTAAGGGGTAAATAGTGTTACCCTTGTCCGTCCTTTCGTCCGTACGTCCGATCACGTTTTGCATTAAAATATATTTCTCGGAAAATGTAAGGTATATATCATTAAAAGTAGGTCAGTAGTTAGATCTTTGATAGTACTACATAGTTAATTTTGCAGTTTGACTCTTTGACCTACATTTTACGCTTCAGTGACTTTGGTTAAGTTTTGCGTTAAAGTCCACTTCTCTACAACTACACATAATAAGACAATGATATTTCATCAAATAATTGCTTTGATGAGTACTACCCAAATCGTTGGCAATTAGGAACATTTGACCTACATTTTACGCTTCAGTGACTTTGGCTAAGTGTTGCGTTAAGTCCATTTCTCTACAACTACACATTATAAGACAATGATGTGTCATCAAAATAATTGCCTTGATGAGTACTTCCCAAATGATTGACAATGAGTTGGCTTTCAACTACATTTTAGACTTCAGTGAATTTGGTTAACTTTTGCATTTAAGTCAACGACTATGTATTGTAGCATCAATCAATCTTTTGCGACAAATTTATTCGCGGGGCATCTATGGCTAACAAACTCAATTTCTAGTTGTGATTAATTTAGTAGTAGATCAATGATTGATTGATTGATGGATTGAATATTGTTTAACGTCTACTGAGCAATATTTCAGCTATATCAAGACGAGAACAAGTTTATTAATAAATAATCACTTTGGGAAATGGAAAGGGTCATGGGAGTTGAAATTCTGACTGCCACTGGAAAAGTAGGGTCAAATCGAAAGGGGCGGGGAATTTAGCCTTGTAGCCGATCACCTACGGAGCACTCAAAAAGAGCTTACTACAAGGCTTCTTTAACGTGCAGGAAGCGTGGCAATTCTTCCAACACGTGGACCTGAGTTTACATCCCATCCGAAAAATAGGTTGTGTATTTATTAATCCCGCACAACCACGGAATAGGTCCTATTTCTATATCCCGGGGTTCCCTCGGGGTCCGCCCCGTTTAGAAGGGGTCATACCCCGCAAGCCGGAGATACTAGGTCCTTTTTCTATACCCCGGGGTTCCCTCGGGGGGGGTGTAGATCAATGAAATTTGGTATTTAGGTTGGTCTTTGGTCTTTACCTCAATTTTACAATCTAGTGAGCATGTTACATTTTTGTGATTAGATCAGTTTATCGGCAACTATATGTGGTAAGTCAATGATATTTTGTTCATGGGTTGATTTGGATAGTTCGTGTCAGTTTATCATATTTTTTAGTCCTTGACATCAATTTCACGGTCTTACGAAAATGCCTAATGTTTTGGTCTTAATGCAGTGTATCAATAACTTTATGTGATGGGCTAATGGTATTTGGAATATGGGTTGTTCTTGGGTAGTACATGGCAGTCTGCAATATGGCTTTCTGTAATTGACCTCAATTTCATGGTGTAGTGAACACGTTAAGTTTTTCTGATTAGGTCAATACTCAATAATTTTTTAAAGAACATCAATTTCACGGACTAGTGAGCATGTTAATTTTCTCAGTATCTATGAATGGTAGGTCAATGATATTCGGTATGTAGGTTTGTCTTGGATACTACATGTGACAGCCTGTTATATCCCTTTTGTTCTTGACCTCAGTTTCATAGAGTAGTGAGAAGATGTAGTTTTTCAGGATCTATTAGTGGTTGGTCAGTATGACGTAGTATTTGTTTAGGTCTTGGGTAGTACAACACAGTATGCTACATAGTTTTTGTCAGTGACCCTAATTAGTGAGTTTTTCTGATCAGGTCAGTTACATTTTCATATCAATTTAGCGGCCAAGCAGGGACAAGCGGGACGTCTGGTAGGGTCCACACTTGCTCTGCCCTGAAACTGAATCTGCTTTCAGAGGCTTCGGCTACAGATCTAGAGCTTCCTGGTGTGCCCTCAGGTGATAAAAAGGGGAACATGCAGATTAGTCAGATTATATGGAGAAACGCCGTGTTCCATGCAGTATAGAGGCCCATTTTATATTTTTCTAAGGCCAACACTCTCAAAAGAGGTCGTATAAAAGGCTAAAGGAGTAGGGGCGATTAGGGCTTTATTTGGCCTAAAAAATAAATTTGGTTGAATTCACAGAATTTTCTCATTGAAATGGTCTATGGATATGGCTCTTCAGTATACAGTAACACTTCTCGAATAATAATGCATGATTACTGAGTTTTTAGCGTAGAAGAAGGGACAAGTTGAATATTTCATTGAAAAATGACAAATTTGACCAATTTGGACTACTTTTTCTGTATAGGAAACATAGAGCACATACAAGAACCACAAAAATATTTATTTGATAGGTTCAATTTATTTGTACCAATTAGTTGGTAAATTATCTAATTGGTGCTTGGGTGTGCTCGATATTTCTGGTAAGGAAAACTGTTAAAAAATCTGCCAAATTCTGTATATTTCTATGAAAATGCTTAAAAGTAGCCTTTTCATGACGTCAGAACTGTACCTATTGTGACAACATTGGTTCCAAAATTTGTATTTTTTCTATAAATAGGATCTCAACTTGGAAACGAACACAAAACAAAATCTTGAAGTGCAACTTAGAAATTCACTGGAATCTTGGGCCTAATCAACCCTTTATCGCACCCTGTCCTTTCTTTCCCGTACCCTTTTCTCCTTTTAATCTCACCTGGCAGGGTTTTGCATTCATTGGCGTCCGCCGTCTGTCCATCTGTTATCTGGTCACATTTTCATTAACTCTTGTAAAACCACTGACGCAAATTCAACGAAACTGTACAGGAATAACATATGGAAGGCCCTTCACAGAGATTGCTCATTTTGGTTGCGACCCTATAAAAAACAGAGCCGCTAGAGCGGAACTTATGTTTAACATTGGACCCTATGGAAAAACATAATTTTTATCAACTCCTCTGAAACAAATTCAGGGACACTTTACAGGAAGGACATATAGAAGGTCCTAAAAAAGATTGTTAATTTCTTTCCGATTCGACAAAAACATAACTGCCATCGCGGAATTTATATTTAATATTCAACCCCATGGAAAAACATAATTTCAATCAACTCCTGTACAACCACAGAAGGAAATTCAACCAAACTGTACAGGAATGATATATGAAAGATCCTTTACAAAGATTGCTCATTTTGTTCTGATCCGGCAAAAACATGGCTACCAGTGCGGACTTAATGATTAACACTGAGCGATATCTGAAAACATTATTTTTATCAACTCCTTCAAAACCACGGAAGCAAGTTTTACTAAACTTTGCAAGATTGATGTATGGAAGGTCTTTTACAAAGAATGCTCATTTCCTTTCAATCTTAATTTAAAAAAAAAAAAAACATGGCCGCCAGTGCTGAACGTATTTGACATTGGACACTATGGAAAACATCATTTTCATCACTTCGGCTGAAACCACTAAACCCAACTGTATGGAAGGTCCACCACAAAGACTGCTTATCTCCCGATTCGACAAAAAACATGGCCATGACACAGAACATCAAAATCCCTGCAGTTCAGGATCCATACAAGCTCAGTCTCTGAGCATCTAGTTTCCATTTGCAATCAAAACTTGTCTCGGGTGTCAATTCCACCTTTATTTCTTTCAAATATTTATATATTTAAAAACAAATTAATTTGTTCCCGCCCTGATATAGCTTAAAATGGTAAATGGACAATCAATGACTCAAGAGTCACATGCAGTTCAGTAACTGAATCAGTTTGCAGAGGCTTCGGATATAGAGGTGCCCGTCGCAATCTAAGATTAAGGGTTAGGGGAATGACCTTTCTATGCGGGTTGATCAGATGATAATCGGAAAGCCTAACTACTTTGAACTATTGTAGAGACACTGCGTCAAGAAAAGATTCACTGGGGTAGTATAGAAGCCTAAATCTCCTGTCCCTACCCATTTCTTCAATTTTCACGTGCCAATTTAAACTCGTTGCTCCAGTTTTCAATTCCATCTTTACATTTTTCCTCTATAATTTTTTGATTTATTTTAATTAATTTGCTCTAGTTCTGATAAAACTGAAATATCACTTCTGTAGGTAACACTCTTCACTAATAAATCAATCAGCCATTCCTGCCTAGTTTCGTAGTTTCGACAGCATTGGCCCATTATGATAATAGTCTAGCCAAAAGAACGTCAGTTAAGAAATAGATTATTGCAAGCGGTATCTATGAACATGAGACCTTATATTCATAATCAGACCAAACGATACCAGAAGGTATAAAATGAAGATAAATGAAAGGTCTGATTATGTTCTAATTCACATAGAGCAGAGCCCGAATTAGAATATGGTTAGACCTTATATTTGTCAATATTTTATACCCTGCACAATTGCAATAACCGATTTCGATTCTAATATATCTAACAAACGTTTTGTAAATTCAATGCAGCTCTTAGAGGGCAAATACAGTTTCTATAACCAGAACTAAGTTGATTATTAAATTTTTCACATCCAGTTAAATACATTTTTCAAATGTTTGAAAACGAGGCTTTCCGAGTTTTTTAACATTAGAAAATTTATTTAACAAGATAAGAGAATTTCATAATCAACGTGTTAAAGTTGTTGAAAATGTTTCTCTAATGACATAAGGTTAAACATAAAGTTTAATACCGGGGATTATGTTCCGAATGTATTTGGCGGGAAATTTCAAGTGAGTTGTTCTCTCTTAAGAGATTAGAAATGTCTCCGTGACATTTACCCCATTTCCTTTCATATGTCCATGACACTGAAGAATCTATTTGAGTGGTCCACAGGTTATCAGATAAAAGACTTAACCCCTGCACATTTCAACTTCCTACTGCTTTTCCAGTGGCAATCAAAGTTTTTCTTTTTCCCCCCTATCAATTAATTTTTGACAATTTTTTAAATATAACTAAAATCGTGAAACAATACATTTTGTTATTGTTTGTTTACCTATAGGTGTCGTGTTATACACGGATTGTTTTGGGTCTTGACTTTCTGCCTCTAGAAAATCACAAACTGACTTTTTTCGCCAAAGGCAAAACATTTGCGCCAATCGGGAAGCAACCATTTGATTTTTTTCCTGATGGACTATAGACTTTTTTTTCCTGAACAGACTTTCCTTGTGTCCATGCACTTACCTTTTTATAGATGCTATAGGGAAGAAGGCAGCAATGTTAACGAAATAGCAGTCATTCAACTGACAGCAGGCGTGATTTTCATTCAGCCGATTGACTTAAAGACCTATTTACAAACGTCGCTGGCGACAAAATCGTTCAATTTTTAAAACCAATCAATTTATTTAGTAAGCTTTAAATGGATCAATTTTAAACAAGTTTCTTATTTCTATGATTGTTACTGTTAAGCCAAAATTTCTTTTATTATGTTTATTTTAACATTTTTCCACTTTGTTTTTACTTGTATAAAGCTATATGGTTTTATATTGATACTTTATGTATTTATTAAAATTGTTAAATATACTCAACAGTTCTCGCCACATTACAGCTGAAATATTGGTGAAGTTTGCGTAAAATATCAATCAATCAATCCGAGAAGAAAGCAGTGATGTTAACCGAAAACAAATCTTTCATCTGAGAGATCGGATGCTACAGGACAGAAAGCAGCGACGTTAAAAAAATAAGAGTCATTCAACTGACAACTCAGGTGCTACAGGGAAGAAAACGATGTTAAAAATAACTAGTCATTCAACTTAAATCTCTGATGCTATGTGGTAGAAAACCACGATCTTAACCAAGAAACAGTAATTTAATTGACAACTGAGATGCTACAGGGCAGAAACAGTGAAGTTAACCAAAGCTCAACCGAAGACCTTACAGGGAAGAAAAATGCCATGACATGTGTTTCATATCCTGCCTTGACCTATTTTCCCTTTGTCATTAGAAGTCTTGCCACAGTTATCCTATCAACCTTGTTTCTCTTTTCTGATAAATGATGGTCGTTCTAAGCAATAAAGTTAATCAACCGATCAAAAAGTATCGACTTACAAAATTGTTTGAAAGGTGAACGAAAGAATATGTAGTAAATGCGCATAAGACAAATTCTTTACGAATACATGGTAAAAAAACAAGCAAAGGAACAACGCTGTTATTGTTGTTCTTCATCATGATTTCACCATTACGCCTTCAACAATAAGGTTTGCTCATACCTCGTTGTAAGTTCAAGACGTATCACCTGTCTGAGCAGAATTCTTTGCTACTTGTCGAACAACGCTAAATCATTGTCTTTTCTGGTCATGGATGCCGGATTGTCAAACAAACAAATTAGACTGGCAAAGCGCTCTTACAATCTTGCATGCCTATATACAAACTGTTTCGGGAAATTGTCATTTTGTTCGCACCCTGATGATATAGCTAACATATTTGTAAAGTAAAATTTGGAATTTATCAATGAATGAATAAATACATTTCTTCAATAAACTGAGCACCAAGAATCAACTTTTTGTTTTGCCAGACAAGAGATCGCCTTTCAATATGTACATGATTTAGTCTCATACAAATTAAACTTGAACTCATTTTGTATGTACATACTGTTGTGACCGAGAGTTGTCGCTCTGGGACTGAGACTCGTCGTCCGGTCAGTCATTCTATAACTAGGTCCCAAATGGTCGGATTTTTCAGGACCCAGTTACAGTACTTCTTGGGGAATACTAGCTTACATTATCCTTTTGTCATCAAAGTTCTCAAATAATAAGAATTTATTATGAGCACGAATATAGTTAAAAGTGTTCACATTTAACAACAATTCAAATATATCATCTATAATATAGAAACGGTACTAATACACTGTATATAAAACGGTATATAAAAAATGTATATCAAACTTATAAAATTAACTGAAACTTATCTGATTTGTTTCCCCAATGTAAACTACTTTTTACCCAAATTAATCTCAATTCTAATATCAATTTTTCTTAACAATTATAGAACAATTTTCACAAAAACCCAAAATCTGTTAATATTACATACATATTTATTGCTTGATATGTCTTGAAGCCAAAACGATAAAGATATACATTATTTACTTTAATCCCTAATTCCTCCTTTTGAAGTATAATACTCAATTATCTGTCATTTAGTGTAATAAATATTAACGCAAACTTTTAGTCATTAAAAAGTTAAACACAACTTTACTTTTCCATGAGAAAATCCAACATTTAAAAAAATAAAACTTAAATTGTATTATTCTATATCAAATATCAAAACATCCTAAATATACTGGTTATACTGTACGCGTTTGAACATACAACTAATTACGTGAAGTTGGCTCCAAAAATTACTTCTTAGAAGCAATACTTCTTAAATTATAGGACCTGTTAAAACCAAATATTAAAAATATAACTTAAATTGTATTTTTCTATATAAAAAATCCAAACTCCCAAAATATACTGGATATACACTCTCCCTCCTTCACTAGATTGCTTCGCAATCTAAATATATCATAAAATACATGTATTAAGAATATGTGAAAATAACATGTAAGCATACACAATAAAACACAAATTATGGACGAAAATTTATTAACACTGTCAATATTATCAGTATTCTATGATTAATTAACTAAAATGCAGAGAAATAGACAATAACAGTACATTGACTTGACATAAACACAATATAAAGATGACGCTTAAAACGCGGGCATTTTCACTGTTTTGAGCAAATCCTTATCTAAAGCTTATGCCAAGTCATTGTAATGTTATTATTGTGTTTTTACTGCAACATCGACAAAGCGAAATTTAGGTAAACATATCGTTAAAAATGAAGATTTAAAAAAGTGAAGCGGACGTCGTTAGCTTTAGGTGAATCCATGTTTTCTTGCAACGCCATGGAACAATCTCTACAGAAACACATTGTGAATGACTATAAATCACTTATGTGTATACAGTCAATGTAATTTTACTTACACAAATAAAAAGGTTGCAGTATAAATAAGAATATTATATCTTTTGGTGTGGACTGTCTATATCTGGAAGTTCTTTGAAATTCACTGATATAGACTAAATCCTACCTTGGTATCAATGAGCTCATTGAAAATTAAAACCAAAGTTCATCAAAATATATATCATACATGCATATGCAGTTAACATGCAACAATTAAAAATGCAAAATATCAATCAATAAAAATTTAATCACAATACATGGAAACATCAATGAAATAAATTAAAAAATCATTTCAATAAACACAATTTCAAAACTGATGAAGAATCAAAGAAAGATGGGCATAAAAACGACAGGTTTCACTACAAAAATGTAAACGTCTTAATTAAGATAATGTTCTTTGTTATTATATCAGTTGTATTTGCAATGATCCTATCAAATGTTAGTGCAAAACAAATTTCAAAATGAATTTAAACAATATTTCTATATTTGCACTGTCATATCTAAGTGTGGTTGTCCTTTTTGTGTCGTCTTAATCTTTAACATATGGAGTGTGATTACCATACTAAAATTCCAATGTTTTTGACATCAGAAGCTGCCTTATCAATGTTAACTTGACCACCGTGCGCGGTCCCGGCTTATGAATAGGCCCGCAGCATCCTCTGGGCTTGGAGTATGAGTCTTCCTAACAGAGGACCCCGATGGAACCCCGGGATATAGAAATAGGACCTAGTATCTCCGGCTTGCGGGGTGTAATCCCTCCTAAACGGGGGCTGACCCCGAAGGTCCCGGGATATAGAAATAGGACCCATTCCGTGGTTGTGCGGGATTAATAAATACACAACCCGTCTTTCGGATGGGATGTAAATTCAGGTCCACGTGTTGGAAGAAATGCCACGCTTCCTGCACGTTTAAGAACCCTTGTAGCAAGCCTTTTTGGATTGGTCCGTAGGTGATCGGCTACATGGCTAAATTCTCCGCCCTTTTCGATTTCACCCTACTTTTCCAGTGGCAGTAAGAATTTCCCGTCACATGGCCCTTTCCATACCCCAAATTGATTATTTATTAAAAAACTTGATCTCGTCTTGATATAGCTGAAATATTGCTGAGTAGACGTTAAACAATATTCAATCAATCAATCAATCAATCAATCAAGACATTCTGGCCAATGATAACAATTAATGATAAAAATTAAGTCAAAGAAAAGGAAGAAAGAAAACACGTTTAAAAATTGTGTTTTCACTTGTAAAAAATGTAAATTAGAACATCTACAAATAAATTGACAAGGGCAATAATTACTCTGTATTTCAACATATGAGTTGTTCATTAATTTGCCCCGCCGTGCGCGGTCCCGGCTGAAGAATAGGCCCGCAGCATCCTCTGAGCTATGAGTATGAGCCATCCTAACAGAGGACCCCGAGGGAACCCCGGGATATAGAAATAGGACCCAGTATCTCCGGCTTGCGAGGTGTGACCCCTCCTAAACGGAGGCTGACCCCGAGGGTCCCGGGATATAGAAATAGGACCCATTCCGTGGTTGTGCGGGATTAATAAATACACAACCCATCTTTCGGATGGGATGTAAACTCAGGTCCACGTGTTGGAAGAAATGCCACGCTTCCTGCATGTTAAAGAACCCTTGTAGCAAGCTCTTTTTGGGGTGGTCCGTACCTGATCGGCTACAAGGCTAAATTCCCCGCCCTTGACGATTTCACCCTACTTTTCCAGTGGCAGTCAGAATTTCCCCTCCCATGGCCATTTCCATACCCCAAAGTGATTATTTATCAACAAACTTGTTCTCGTCTTGATATAGCTGAAATATTGCTGAGTAGACATTAAACAATATTCAATCAATCAATCAATCATTAATTTGCCACGCATTATCATTTAGTACAGTAGGGGATATTTTGTATTTTGACATATTCGTGTAGGAATATAATTTTTTTTTTATTCTAGTACCATGCAGTACTTTTTATAAAATGAGCCTTTGCAACCACAAAATTGGACTTTTTAAGTTTAATAGAAGAAAAACAAGGGGAACCACAGTTCATATACCACAAAAATGAATGTTTGAAATGACGACCTAATTATTAATGGTGGTCATTTAATAATTCCTGTATCTCTACCTTTAAATTTCAGAAATCCTGCATCTTTACCTGTAAATTTCAGAAATCAAAATTTCATGATTTCTACTTCAACTAGCTGTGTCATCGACCTGTAGTGAAATAAACTGGGTAGATAAAACTACCATATTATAATGTTCCAACACTAACAGGCTTCAGGTTTTCAAACAATTTGGCTGCTGAAAATATGTACCATGATATAGACAGTTTTGGTTATTTTTACACATTTTTCCATCAGGTGAAGATACAAAGACAAGCAACTTTTAACCTTCCAAATTTGTAAGGCTGTTTTTTTCTCTATCCGTAAATATTTGAAAAATTAAAAGTTTGACATATAAATTAACAACAATTATGGAAAGCTTTGCAGTATGTTTGCTTTAAATTTTGTAAGGATGCCTGGAGACAATCTTCATATGAAATCCATTCAGGGTCATATCTGCACTTATCTCTAAAGTGTACCAGAAATTGTGGTATATTGGGTTCAATTTTGAAGTTATTACAATGAGAAGCCATCTTGTTTGGGTTGTTTTGGGGAATTGCACAATAGGATTGATCACCTCTAAAAAACCATAATGCTTCTCTAAAAGAATACCCCCGAGGGAACCCCGGGGTATAGAAATAGGACCTAGTATCTCCGGCTTGCGGGATATGACCCCCCCCCCAAACGGGGCTGACCCCGAGGGAACCCCGGGATATAGAAATAGGACCCATTTCGTGGTTAATTAATACACAACCCATCTTTCGGATGGGATAAAAACTCAGGTCCACGTGTTGGAAGAAATGCCACGCTTCCTACACGTTAAAGAACCTTTATAGCAAGCTCTTTTTGAGTGGTCCATAGGTGATCGGCAACAAGGCTAAATTCCCCGCCTCTTTTGATTTCACCCTACTTTTCCAATGGCAGTCGGAATTTTCCGTCCCTTGACCCTTTCCATACCCCAAAAAGATTATTAACAAACTTGTTCTCGTCTTGATATAGCTGAAATATTCTTCAGTAGACGTTAAACAGTAATAAACTTATCAATCTAAAAGAATATTGTGCATCGAAATTAGCATTTTTCAAGGGAATATATGGTGACACAATGCCATGTCTTTGTAATACTCCTACCAACACTCTTTGCCATTCTATATTAACTGCTTGTATTGGAAATCTGTGCCATTGTATCATTGGGTCTTTTGTTAAATCATTCTCGGAATTGTTGTTTTGTACTGTAGGGGGGTGTTTCATTTTTTGTTTGTTTCCTATAAAAAATTCTGTTTACTTTTATTTAGTGTTCGTTTAACATTTTAGCCACTTTGAGTTTTCAGTTTAAGGAAGTCACGACGCATGTCTTCGGGGACTGTAGTTTTTCGTTCCAATTCTGTTTTTGAAGTGTTTTTGATTTTTATTTTGTAACATAATTTGTTTTTGACCCAAGCAGAATAAAGGACCTTTTCAACATCACGGGGTGAAATTTCTTTGATATTATTTTGTTGGGATAAATATTGGTTATTCTGACTGCCTATTTGTTGACTTTGAAGAGATTGGTATTGGGTTTGATACTGTGATCCACTTTGAATGATTTTGGTTATTTTCTTGATTATCATCCGTTTCTTCATTTTCAAATATGCCTTCATTAATCAGGCCTATCATTCAAACTATTGTATTTTTTCAATGAGGTAGCATTTATAAAAGCCTTTAACAAAAATTTATATCACTGTCTCTTCTTAGCTTGTTGGTGAATGTCCACATTTGTAATTGTGTAGGGATCTACCCACCTTTGAATAAGTTTTGGAGATTGCCCTTTTAGCGTTTTATTACCAAATATCCAGACTTTGTCTCCTGGTAAAAAATTGGGTTCTAAAGCCTTTTTTTGTTATGTTGGGTTTTGTGTTTTCGTTGGGCCTTTTTCATATTTTCTGCTGCTGTTTTTCTAGTTGTTTGAAAATGTTGTATGACAGTTTTCAAATGATCTTGGTGGTTCCTTGCCATTGGTCTGCTTGAGACTTAATGCGACATCTTTAGGAGCTCTCATTTCTTATCCAATCAGCAAGTGGAAGGGTGTGAATACTGTGTTGACTGTGTGGCTGGTGTCATTCTGTAAGCCATTGTTATAGGGGCCATATATTCAGGCTAGTCCGACTGGTTTTCACAGTATGTCCTCAGTGATTGAACGATAAATGAATTCATTCGCTCACATGCTGCATTGGTCTGTGGATGGGAAACCCTGGTGTAATAGCGCTTTATTTGAAGTAGTTCACACAGAGCAGAAACAATTAATGAAGGGAAGATAACAGGAAACACTTACAATGGCCGAACATAACAATCACATGTCACAATCAACGAGGGAACTGCACAAGAAAAACAATAAAATGACAAAAGACAAACATAGATCACGATAAGAACTCGGGAAAGGCGGACTTGGCACCGGCACTGGCAACAGCCAGCGGTAGGGTTAAACCAGTTTGTGGGTACCCAAATCTTCAAGTTTGGACATGAAGTTCTGACCTCTGTCTGATACAAGGCATATTGGGGCTCCATAACTAGATATTATTTCTTTAAAGAGGATCTTTGCAACTTCTGTTGCCTCTTGTTAACATGGGGAAAGCTTCACACCGCTTGGATCCACTATCAACCACCAGTAACAGGTATCTGTAATTTTCAGGAGTTGTTGGGAGTTCAAGTATGTCCATGTGCCATCTTGTAAATATGTCCTCAATTCGCATGGGTTGCAGTGGGACTGGGTAACTGTGTGTGTTCCTTTTAAATTGTTGACACAGCTCACAGGTCTTCACGTACTCATTTACATCAGTGAACATATTGGGCCAGTAATAACGCTGTTCAATTGCCTTGTACACCCTTTCAGAGCCTTGATGGCAACCACCTGCAACTCTGTCATGAAATGCTTGTACTACGTCCTTTCTCAATACTCTTGGTACAGCCAGTTACATAGTGACCTTTCTCCTTTGGGCAAAGCTTCTGTGCGAACATTAAAAAAAATGGAATATGAGGTCATCTTTAATTTCATAGCGGAATGCTTTTGCATCTAACTGCCTTGCCTTATGTGTGTTGTTAGGGACTTTACCATTAATTTGATAGTTAAAAATTTCAACAAAATTTTGACATTGTCTTTGCAATAATCTAAAAGTGGTTCTATTTCGAACATTGAAGGGGTAATCCAAATTTTGATCATTATTATTGCCATTTTCTATGCTATTTAAAGAGTGTTGGTTTATTTTATTTTCCCATGGGTATTCAAATGTGACGGCTATATGTTGAGTACTGGATTGAACAGCAGCTATTGTTTCGTCATTTTCATCATTTTTTATTTGATTGGGTTGTTTTAAGGACGCCTGGATAAAGCATCTGCATTATTTTTTCTTGCCGGGACGGTGTATAATTTCAAAATTATAGCCTTTGAAGTTCTAATGCCCATGTACCTAATCTGCCTTGAAGTTGCTAAATTTTTTTCCAACTAACCCACTGTTTTGTTTTCAGTGTAAACTATAAATTTATTTGTGGACAAATGGGGTTTAAAGTGTTTTATATCTTCTTTTGATGCTAGTCCCTCTAATTCATTTATGTGCCATTTCTTTTCATTTTGTGTTAGTGACCTTCCCCCATAAGCTATGACATGTTCTATAAAAAAGAAAGGAAATGGGGTAAATGTCAAGGAGACAACATCCCATATCCAGGTTAAAACGACCAAAAACAAAACATCTAGGGGTCACCATATGGTCTTCAACACAATGAGGAACCTCACACCATATAGTGAGCCCTAAATGGCCCCGAAAAGGTAAAAAAAAACTAAATAAATCAATGGAAACAAACCACATCCAATAACCGAATTATCAAGAAACTAAAATTTTATAAGAAGACAAGGCAAAGCCAATGACCAACATATTCCTGACTTGGGTAAGGCGCAAAATTTGCGGTTGGGTTAAACTCGTTTTCTTGGATCCAAACCCTCCCCTATGTGTGGTGAATGGCTAAAAATAAATACACAAAAAGACTCACAGTAAAAAACAAACCAAAAAAAGACCAACTTATCAAGACGAGTACCCTTACAATGAAGTACATAAAACATGAAGACAATACATACAGGTACTGTCCGGACAAATGCTCGCAGTTACTGACAGCTAGCTAAGGACATAGTTTCCGTTGACTATGATATCAAGCCTTCTAACATATGAAATTTCAATTGAAATACTTATTAATAGATTTGGTATAACAACATCATCAATTATGAAAGAAGAACATGATATTGTACAATGCCAAATACTGCCAATATGAAAAATTGTTTAAATTTAGTTATGGTGTAAAGCATTTATGAGATGATCAATATTTTTGCCAACAAAAACCAGAAGTAAAGATTTAACAACAATGCTGTATTTATATCCTTTATGAATAAGTTTGTTCAACGGATTAATAAGTTTGGAAGGACAATTTTTGAATTTATGCGCTTTGTAAATGATTTTTCCATAGAAGTTTGGATGTGAAATGCCCTGATGTATAAGAGCCCTGCATGTAGAACCAAATTTTCTTAATAAGTCAATGTATCTATAACAAAATTTAGAGAATGTTTTTATCAATTTATGATATCTAAACCCTTGATGCAGAAGTTTTTCAGTGAGACAAAGATTTCGGTCGTTGAAGTCAGACACATTACTACATACTCGTGCATATCGAACAAGTTGTGAAATGTAGACCCCGTAAGAAGGGGCTAACGGAACATCGCCGTGGAGATGGGGGAAATTGACTATAGGGAATGAGAAATCATCCCTTTTATCATAAACCTTAGTATTTAACTTTCTTTGATTTATTGATATATCAAGATCAAGAAAAGGAGTATAATCACTGCTGCAAAGGGTTTGTTGAAATCTGGGAAAACCAAGATAGGAGCAGAGATAAATTTTTGCTTTAATGAATCAAATGCTTCTTGACAATTGTTTGTCCAAAGCAATTCTTTATTTTTCTTTGTGAGTTCAAGAAGTGGTGCTCCTATTTTGTCATAGCTATTTATAACTTTTCTGTAGCAATTTTGTTAAAGTAAGTGAGAACCGAACCTTCAATCCAAAACGAGGACAATGGCAAGATCAGAAACAGAAAAAAAAAAAAAACAGACACATTGGTACGGCACACAAAAAAAATTAAGACATGCACACACGAAGATGAACAACACGGACCCAATAAAAAACCATGGGTGAGATCAGGTGCACCCTAGAAATGAACGAGTTTGTTTTACTTTTTTTTGGGAGTGGGAAATGTTCTGACTGCTGATGTTTTTTTCTGGGTCAACTTGAATGCCTTCTTTTGATAAAATGTGGCCTAAATATTGGACTTCCTCTTTTGCTAAATATCATTCAGAGGGTTGCAGTGTGAGATTTGCTTGTCTTAATTTGTCAAAAACTAGTTGAAATGTTTAAGATGTTCTTCAATATTATTACTTTATACTAATATATCATCAATATATACTAATGCAATTTTCCATTTTAGTTCTTTCAAGACTTTAGCGATTAGCATTTAATTTTTTATCAAATTTAAATTAATGCTTTTCTTAAAAATCAACTTGATGGAAGCTTTATGTTGGAAGCCAAGAAATTTTTCGTAGCTCTTTCCGTTTCTGAGCAATAAGGGCCAATTTTATTTTTTCTAGTTTGCGTTCATTATTGTATCGAGCTCCATTCTGTGTCAATAATGACTTTAACATTTGTTCAAATTTTAGTGTTCGACAAGTTGCGATTGTATCATGCTCTTAACTAATCAATCTTTTATGCTAAGTTTGATGATCTATCACTCTGATTATACAAGAAATAGAATAAAATTAACGCATTTTTATAATCACCACTGAGTAGGTTTGATAAGAAATTTCAGGAAAATTTATCCCCTCTCTTTCCAATCGGCCCAATTTTAAAGTTATTTTTTGGGGTTTGTTTTTGCTTTTGACCATTTCTGATTTGTCTGTCGGATAAAGCATTCCGTTAAGCTGAACACCTCCCCCTTTCCCTTTTCAAATTTTGGAACCTTTTCTCCTTCAATATGAGAAGATAGCATGAATCACTTTACAATGGCGGAATATTACAATAACTTGCCACAATCTACCAGGGAACTGAACGAGAAAAATAATAAAAGACAAAAGAAAAACGTAGAAAACTCTGGCAATGGCAAGAGCTAGCGGTAGGATTAAAGCGATTTATAGGTACCCAAACCCCCTTTCTCTATCCCATTTCCTTATTGCATAATAAACATACAAATAAAATCGAATATAGCATTGTATAGGTAGACTACTAGTTCCAAAATCACAATCTTGAGAAGGAAAGAATAAGACATTAGATAAAATTAGAAAGATTGGTCAAGGAGTACTAAACGCGCTTAACTGTCGGCTAGCTCTGCTAGTAAAATACTGTCGCACTACGTAAAACAAACCAAACTTAAAATTTGCCGAAGGATTTGGTAAAGAATCATCAAGATTTCAGTAGATATCGGCAGTTTCAGTTAGAGGTCAGTATACCTGTACAATCTTCAGGTCGTCGGATCCCAAAGCTAATTTAACCATAAAGAATATCCTGTCAATATCAACTTTTACGTAAATAATGTAAGTTCTATTTCTTCTAGATTTTATTTTCAGTTTCTGAAATTTGTAACAACATTACCGTAAAAAGGATAGTGAGAAATTGCCATAATAATAAGTCGATTGAGAGTTACACCATATTTATTAGCATAGATGTGCAATTGACTTTATCAACTAATTTAAGTTTAACATTCTAACTAGTCTAATCTGGTTTCTGAAGTCTTACTTTGGGCACATTTCTTGAGAAAACTGAAAATATCTTATGGAAGTTCCATGCTCTTTATTTAATAGTTTCTTGAATGTTTCATCGTTGGAAATACCTTAATTTACACAAGATTTGCAGTAAAGACAAATGATCAACACATACACAAATGTACACAGTGCTCATCTCATCTGATCCCTCCTGTGGCCATATGACTACACAGAATCCAGTACAACCTTAACCCAGGTAAGTCTCGGCTAAACTTCGGATTATCTTTGAAGTCACACACACACACACACACACTTAAGACAACTTATGCACATTTTCGTATAAATAATGACAATGCATTACATAAATAACTCGTACATGTATCAAATCAATCGATTTTAGAGGGACCTTGACATTTCTCTTGCAACAATCTATTATGTAAACCTTTCCCAAGATTTCTTTTTGAACCGTAATTTTTCATCATATATAATTTAAAACAATTTTGTAGACAGTACAATGCTAGATTTTACATGTAACATGTTTTTAATAATAAAATACACTATATTTTCTAATAAATAAACTAGATATTTGACCTTCTCTTTTTCCAATAACCAACGAACAAACCAAATATATGTTCGTCTACTGAAGAGTGAAATGGATAGAAAAGATTACATTTAAAACAAGTTCATATACTTTGGTTGTGATACAGTTATATAAATATTTTATTCGAAATGGAGAGTATATAAAGTTTTTCTAACGGGTGTATATATGATAACACAGATTCATTTCATATTTCTATTGATTGGTGTAACTCGTAAGTATATCACTTTTTAAGTGTTCACACTGCTAGCGCTTTAGTTTTGTGGTGTTCTTTTTTTTACTTGTCTTTGTCTTGCTGTCACAATTTGTGTTGATTATGAATTGCCCTGATTTTTTTTTTATTTTGGAATTTCCTCTTTCATCATTTTTTATTACAAGTTTTAGGTCTTCAACATGATAACCATCACATTTGAAGGCGACTAATTTTTTTTCAGGATAATATGACTTGTGAAATATATTACGAAATTTTGTGTTGAATGCTCTAATCCCTGCACACCGACATGCAAAGCAGCAAGGTGACACTTAGTACAGGTGTAATAATTGAAATCAGCTCACTATTCCTGATTGTTGTTTACCATTCCACTCTTCTAATGACCAACAATAATAAGAACTTGTATCTCCATAATTTTAACCTCAGCATTGTTACTTTAAAAAAAATGATAACAATAAAATAAATCAAGTGATTACATAAAAATCCTTTCGTGTCAGTCCGATACAGATCATGTACTTGCTCTATATCGCATGTTCTTTATTCCGATTACTTTACGATTATTTGTTAATATCAATTTACCTGAACTCATCAGACAACCATGAATGTCCACTGCTAGTCCAACTCCATAAAGCCTTTGAAATGTTAGATTTCCCAAACATACTAATTTTATGTACATTCCATCTATTAGGCGTTTAGGAGTGATTTCCTATTCACACAACTCTTTATACGACCGCAGACATTTGACATCAAATTAAGGTTTGATCCTGGCGTTGATAATCATTTGGAAATCCATAAACCTTAATATGTTTAAAAGCTAATATAGAACGAATGACCAACAGGACCTAATAGAAAAGCCACAAATCAGCTAATGACAGATTGATAAATGTATTCAATTGATTCAATGCGATAAGATTGTTAAACTAAATCTAGTTTTTCATCTGTTTGCAGACCAAATCGAAACAACAGAAGAACAAAGAAGTATGTTAAGTAATACAAGTAAAGTTTGTTTATAACTAGTGCGAAATAACAAAATACCGATGTTACTGTAAAACAACAATGAAACGTGCACATTTCATTTCTTTGCTTTTTTCTCGTTTGTTTGTATTTTATCCTATTTCATGTTTTTTGTTTTTTGTTTTTTTTTGTTTTTGTTTGGTTCCAGGATGTGTTTACAGCATCAGAGTTAATGCCAACTCCACATACAGGCAGCAGATATGGTATGATCTTTTACGCTTTTCGGATCCATGCATTGTTATTAAAATGTTCGAGTCAGATTATAAACTCTGTTCTTTTTGTATATGCAATAAGTGTTTTTCATATTCTTAAACTAGATAGCTACATCTTATAAGGTTGTTTAGAATAGATGTTTGAGATGCTCATTAATTCAAGAATATCGCTTGCAAAATTGAATGACCCGATAATTTTCATGAGTAAGAAATTCCTTTTTTACGAGTAAAATGTGTGTAAAATGCATAGAACTTCTCACACCAGGGGAAGACATCCAAATTCTTCCGTAAAATACAACTGTCTTTCATGGAAAAGACCATTCACGGAAGAATACAGCAACTTCGTTAAACAGTTAATAATATGAACAACACGTTATTTGAAATAAAATGTACATAATAGTAATAATGCATATGTTGTATTATTGCATTCAATATTTGCAATATTTTTATTTAAATATTCATAAGAGGACCTCAATGAAAATTAAACAAGTTCAAAGTGAGTCACTCCCTCTAAATAAAACATTTTCTTGCTTATTTCCTTACTAATCGAAATATGATGTGAGTGCGATCACTATCTGTGTACAAACATAGCGAATATCTATCGATTTTTGCTGCAATCCTTTTGTAGCTTTTTTTTTTAAAAAAGGAGAGTTTCTGCATTCACAATCTTTAAATAAGAAATAAAACAAAGATTAAGCAATCGAATAAGTTGCAACAAATAAATAAAACAGACCCATATTTAGATTTTTAAAATTTAATTCATATACTTTGCGTGGTGTCTATCATCCGACTTGTAACATGCCTGGTTACGTTCTATACGTGCTAACACAGGTTGATTTACGAAATTTAGAGCTTACTAAATATTGTTTTCGATTGTTCAGATTAAATTTAACTCATTTTGAAGATCATAACCAGGAAAAAAAGTTCTCGAAATGTTTTTTAACCTTAAAACATAGCTATTTATTCTAACATCAAATGAACGTCAATTTATGTTATAAGTGACGTCACAAATTCTGACAACGTGTTTATTTACATTTAAATTTGCTAAGTTATAAAACAAATTTCTATTGTATCAATTTTTATGCCTTGAAATGCTGAAAATAATAATATTATCCATTTTTTTTTATTTTTTACTGTTTGACCTTTGACCCCTAATTTATACCCCTCTCTACTAGATTTGATTTTTACGACAAACATTTTTAAAATGTACACGACCTAAGCTTTCCAAAAAGTTATAGATATCGAATAGAGTATGTGGATCATTTAAATTTTAAAATTTCTGGTCTTATTTCTAGTTCCGGTAAATTTGAATAATAAAAATTACTAAACAAGAACCGAAATCAAAGGACAAAGAGACAAAGGAGGTGCAAAACCACCTCAAAATTGTCAACCACAATGGTACAGGCATTTAAATTAAAAAAGTGTGGGCTAGGCCGATTTTATGGAGCGTCAAATCCCCCTTCCTTTGTGGTAATTTCCGGTAGCAACTCAACAGCAATTGCTATTGAATTGTCGAAGTTTGTACAAAGAAATGTTCATCACAGTACTAAGTAACAAATGATTTTTGAATCCCAGTTAGGACCTTAACTTTTTCCATAATGGGCGGATATCTATTAAAGAACCTGTTTAATGATCGTACTATGAGGAAGCATCGAAGCCTTGAATAACAAGGCTACCATTGATAACTTATCTTAATGAGAAGGTCAGCATAACACGTGCTAGCTCTGGAAAAACGAATAAACTGTGAAATATACACTCCATTAGCTGGGAAAAGTTGGAAAATTACTGTCCATGTTATAGAAATTAATAAATTTGAAATAAAAATCGTCCATTTTGTCGTAAATTAAAGTACTAAGATGACCATCTTCGTCAAATTCGACAGGTAAGTCCAAAACGACGTAGATCAAGTGGCTTCTGGTGCTCCCTTTATCTCAAATTCTGAAGGATATATTGATGAGATCCATTTAGCAAAATAATCGTTATTAATGTTGAGTACATTAACAATTTATCTGAAAGTGAGATTGAGGGATCTAGCTTCTTTGATTTTAGAAGATTTACGAGACCCTGAGGAAATTCTATGTCTCGACGTAAATTAATATCAAAGATACAAGTAGAGGAGCGAAATTCATGCCCATTGTTATTAAAAGTTGCTGTTGATAAACAACACCTAAACAGGTGACAAATATATTATGAATAAGAAAATCAAGCATACTGAACACCTGTTTTTCGTCGTAGCATACTTATTCCTTTGACATGAATTTTTTAATATGGATTGATAACCTAATACAACATTTCATTTGAATCGGCAAAGGCCTTTTGAATGACACCTTTGTTTCGTGTTTATAACTAGAAATCCTGGTAAAAAGTGTAAAAAATCAAGTGTTTTAAGAAAAGGTATTTGAGAAAATGAACGGGATTTAATATTTTCCAATAAATATTTCGAATTTATAGGTATCTACATGTTTTATGTTTCTTCGGGCACGGATAGTCTTGCAGAATGATTGATGCCTGTATTTGAAAGCAGACAACTTTTAGTTAGTTCCATAGAAAGCGCATTAGTATTTGACTGCAGAGAAACTTTTAGTTAGTTCCATAGAAAGCGCAGTAGTTGAACGAGATGAAAATTCATCTCGCTTTGTATGAATATTAGTGTAATATAGGTATTCAATACAATAACTGCAGGTCTTGATTCTTATTTTTGGTTTGAATATTCAAACAGAATATGAATGATCTGTGATTGGAGAGGATGTCATTATTGTCAAATGAAACTATTGTATGAAGTATTACCTAGAGTATTGTGATCAATGGCTAGGCCTTTGACGAGGCACTTGCAGTAGTGTGCTTTACAAAGAAAAACGATGTTATTAGAAGCTTTGTCTACCTTTGAACAATATAAACTTGAGATATGCTCATGTTTTACCCAAAAAAATACATTAGTTTGTAACACATGTGAACAAAACATATTTTTCTCAGACATTCAGATCAAAATAGGAGGGATATATAACAAAGATCAACAGTCTAGGAGGTACAAATGTTAGCTGATAGTGAAAAAAAAATTTCATAGAAATAAACTTAAAGTAGGTAGAACTTTTAACATAATTGAAGTTCTTATGTCATTCTCAGGATTAGAAATGAAATATCGAAAACCCACATTGAAAGTGAAAAAAATTTAAGCATTGTAAGGATAACATTACACGGAGCTAGAATTAACAATGTCAACTAATCACTTACAGGAAACATCAATGACCTCTTATGAAAAAGTTTTCGGCATTATATGACCCCTTTCCAAACAAAAATGAAAAGGTATTCCATTTAAATTTTTTCTACGTATATTAGTAAAATTTAAACGTATGATGTAACATAAATTATTTTTCTCAACATTTGAAGTTTATTGCTTTGTTTCCATGGCAACAAGGTGCTCCCATTTGTTTCAAATAACTTCAGACCCCTTTCTTAAAACATTTTGTAGGGTTCCCCGTATGAGTTATATAATATGTATTGCTGTTATAAAAAAACGATACAACGTAAAGCTCGAGTTTCCTTAAATTTCCAACTGTTGATATGAATGGCGATAGTAGTATCTTTGAAAAGCTGAGTGCTTAAATACTTAATCTTTAATGTCGCATAAAATATCATTTAGCTAGTAATAATAGATTTTAAATAAGAGGTAATTTTATTTTATTCTTCACGAAATGGACATCCATTTGTCGAAATTTTGATAATTACTATTCTACGTATATGGGGCAAACATCCAACAAATTTTCAAAGCTTTTGGTCCGATCATCTCTACATGCATTAACTTCAAGCAAGTTCACGACGACCAGAAGAAAACAAAAAGCTAACTGTATCATTCCCATCTGAAAACTTCGCTTTTTTCCGTCCTTTTCAATATTCATGGCAACTAGTCGCTAATTTGAAAGGAGGATGTATGGTAAAGCCACTTTTTTGGCCCCTCATTTTCGAAAATACAAAGAATTGTAAATTAATCAATTATCACTCTTAAGATGTTCATAAGACATTAGTCTGTCAGATATCAGTAATCATAGTTTAGAATTCTGTCTTATATTATCGTACTAGGCTCTTAAACTTAGTGTTTTTCAGGAAAATCCTCAAAATCCTTAGAAATTGCCTCATTTTGACATTTCCTCATTAATATTTAGATATGAGCAACAGCCTTACCAAAAAGATATTTTGCTAATAGACGTATTTTTAAAAGATATTGATGTGGTTAAAATATCTTTTTGGCTGTTGCTCACGTTTGATTTCAAGGAAAACTTCATACAAAATGGCCGTATTTGGCTAATTTCCCCGAATATGGCATGCTTATGACGTCATTATGAGGTCATGACTGACTTTTCGGTATAAAAGTGTCTAGATTATATTAATATAATCATTTGGCAAATAAATCAGTGCATTTTGGGAGAGGTTGAATGATTTTTCTATTTTTTTTCAATTTTAGGGGCAAATTTCCTAATGCTTATCATACATCCTCCTTTCAAGACATGAACCCTTTTCCAAATGATAAATAACCTTTCGGGAAGTTCCATCTCATTTCGAACAATTTTGAGTTAAAGTTAAAAGGGAGTAGGTGCGGTAAGGGCTTTATTTGGCCTAAAAAATAAGTTTGCTTAGATTCACAATATTTTTTGGTTGAAATGTTCTCTGCATATGGGTTAACAGTTAACAGGAAAATTACTCAAGTATTGATGAGCGATTACAAAGTTTTTTCAGTGTAGAAAATGGGACAAATTGCACATTTAGTCGAAAAATGACAAATTTTACCAATTTTGACTACTTTTTCTGAATAGGAAACATACAGCGCATGCAAGAACCAATCAAATATTTATATGTGAGGTCTAACGCATCTATGCGAACAAACTGGTAAATTATCTAATTGGTTCTTGAATGTGCTCTATATTTTCAATTAGGAAAACCATTCGAAAATACCGCAAATTCCTTGTTTTTCTATGAAAATTAGCTTAAACATGACGTCAGATCTGAACCTACTGTGACGTCATGGTTTTTAAATTTTGCATTTTTTTTCTTTAGTGGGATCTGAACTTTCAAACGAACATTAAAGGAAATATTCAGATGCAACTTAAACAATCGCCGAAATTTAGGGCCAAATCAGCCTTTAAATTATCGTACCTTGTCATTTGGATCTTTCAAAATAATTCCATCTTTTTATGAAGTTCGGTTAAATTTTGTTTAAGATCAGACCATTTACCTTAAACGTAAGACGTTTACAAAGGAGAAAGACAACATCATGAATCATAATAAATCTTGGTCAATCCTGAACATAATCAACTACGGAGTTCAGTACTGAGCACAATTTTTATTTGAAATATCTGTGACATGTCAGTCAGTCTGCTCTCTCTCGTTTTTGAATAATCTTTTTATTTATTTT
Organism: Modiolus philippinarum; assembly: GCA_002080025.1. NCBI lineage: Eukaryota > Metazoa > Mollusca > Bivalvia > Mytilida > Modiolidae > Modiolus > Modiolus philippinarum. The sequence goes on from MJUU01050352.1 coordinate 30,121, forward strand.
CTGTCCGGGTCCCTCCTAGTTGGAGGTCATACAGCCGAAAGGTTGGGCACTTAACCTTCTTGTCCTTTTGGTATTTTTTTTTACACTTTCGCTTAGTTTACCTTAATTGTGGCTTACTCTGTCATTTTAATTTTGTTCATAAGCAATGATGGGATAAGGAGAAAATGCACATGAGACGAAGTCTCAACAGATACATGGTGAAAAAAGCACAAATGGAACGTTCTTGATGTCAAAATGGACCTTCAACAATTAGCTTTTGTTCAAACCTCAAGACGGCTCAAGAACTGGTTTGAGCGGAATTAATTGCTAATTGTCAAGCAACGTTACATTCATGCTCTTCATTATCCATAATGTGGGGTTGTCAACAAACATTAAATTAACTGGCTCGACAAAAATACTAACAGAAGACAATCACATCATCTTAAGATATATAGGATAGAGTTCACTCAACAAGTGGGGTGAATCAGATATGGATCTCAAAAACTCAAAAAGAGTTTTTAGAATATATATCTTCAACTGAACTGAACCACTGCAACAGTGTCAAAACATTTGATTTTTCTTCACTCTATATTACTCTTCCACATGATAAGCTAAAGTTAGTACTCCGTGATTTAATACATCAGGCCTTCTGTACTAAAAAGGGTGAACAAAATATTCATATTTAGTGATAGGTAAGGATGGGGCCATTTTTGTTAAATTTCATACTGATTCACACAAAAAAGTATACAGAAGAGAATGTAGTCGCAATGCTTGAATTCTTGATTGATAACGTTTCTAGAATTAAGAGGACAAATTTTCCAACAGATAATAGGGATACCTATGGGGACTAATTGTGCGCCACTTTTACCAGATTTGTTTCTTTATTCGTATGAAACCAGGTTCATACAAGGGCTAGTTCAGAAAAAGACAATAAGCTAGCCAAGTTCTTTAATTTCAGCTTCCGTTATATAGATGATGTTCTTTCATTAACCAATCCTCAATTTAAGGATAACCTTTATCCTATATACCCAAATGAACTTGATATTAAAGTTTGTACAGCGATTTTTTTTCAACAGAGCAAAATTACTTTTTCAAAAACTTATACATCAATGGCATGTTGTCACTATTGCAATTGTCACTACAGACGTTTTAACGGTCATTATCATGATTTCACCGACCGTTAAAATGTTTCTATTCCACAGATGAGAATATATATCTTTGGGAAGATGCAGAGGTTATTACCGGACTGCAAAACACCAACTGTGACAAAACCGGACATTGCATGTGCATTGTGACGGATGCCACGCATGGAGCAGATCATGGTTACCCTTCCGGAGCACCTTTTGATACCTCAATTCTTGAAGGGATTCAAACTGCTAGGGCTTTAGTTTTGTTATGTTTTTCTTCATATTCACTAGCAGATATGTTATGATCGTTTTGCCATTTTGATCTTGTCACGATCTTGACAGGCTTAACACAATTTTGTTAAGACTGTGTAAGATATTCAGTCGTATTTCAAGATACTTGCTTTCAAGGACGATCAAGACACGTTCAGTTTATCAAGATCAAACAAGATAATTGCGATCAAGGGCGATCAAGATGTGTTAAGTTTGTCCAGATCAAACAAGATCAAATCGGGATCTTGTTTGATCTTAACAAACTTAATTCGTCTTGATTGTTCCTGAACGCAATAACAGTGGGTCTTGTTTATTCTTAAAATATCTTAACACGTCTTGATCGTCCTTGAAATCAATTATCTTGAAAACCAACTTAAAATCTTACAATGTCTTAACAAAATTATGTTAAGCCTGTTAAGATCGTGATAAGATCAAAACATATATGCTAGTGATTTGTTTGTTTTGTCTTTGTCATGCTGTTTAAATTCGTGTTGGATATGAATTGCCGTGATTTTGGAATTTTTTATGAAGGAATTCCCGCTTTTGTCACGTTTGCTTCGGTATTCGTTTGCCGATGTATATAAAACAACCACAGGGCCCTCATCGATGCAAAAGTAAGAAAACTTGGAATAATATTGAGATGCGGGGACATTTTACAAGTGGTCAGAATAACAATTTGATATTACAAAAAAAAATAAATAAAAAGGCCAAATTTTGAAAGCATGATACTGCTTGCATATTAGAAATGGCCTTAAGAACAAGTACATAATAATTGAAATTATATAGAGAATACATATCTCGCCCGGGGAATTTTTTAACATACATATTTTGTAGACAATAAAAACATTTTGTTTTTTATTTACAAACTGTTATGTTCGAATATATTTACAGAATAGAAAAAATGTAAAGAAATGTGCAAAAAAGATCATATTAGCAATTAACAGAAAAGCATTAGAGTATTTTCACTGGAACGGCCTTCCTAAACCACTCATAGAGGAATATTTGCCAAAAGCAGTAGCAGATGTCCCTGCAGCTAAACTTTATCTAGCTTATGATTATCCGTGGTGGAGGAAATCCTATAAGTATTCTCAATATGTTATTTCTGATTCACTACTTATGATTTAGGAACATCCAAATTTTCTCGCAATTCTGTTCTCCAACTTATGTATGCAGATGTAAATATATCACCATGGACGGAAATGGCTGAAAGAATAAAAGGTGAAAAGCAGGGGTGTAACAATGGGGACACTTGGTATACTGTAGGTAATGAGGCGATTCAATTACTCACAAATATGTATCAGAAATATATCAGATCAATGCCAAATCAATTCCATATCCTTCTCAAAACATTTTATCGGTCTGGACCAGTTATCCATATCGAGGCGCATGGCAAAAATGGTTGCCAGGATACAAAGTGTCCGATGTGAAACAAGCCATGGTTAAACCTTCAAAACATGACGACATGCAGTGCATGCAGTGCTTTTGATGAAGGTAATGGTGGCTGGAGTGAAAGTGCTTTGCAGATGGTAGAATATGCACTAAAATGCATTTGAACATCTGAATCATGGTATATGACTTCAACAAAAGAATATCTCTATGACATTTCACAACAAACAAAGATATTAATTGTAATTTGTATATTCTAAACTGATTCAAAATTAAAAACCATTTTTATTGTGAAAGTAAAATTAACATTAAAATTCATAATATTATTTTGATTCACGAGTCTATGACAGTCCTGCATAGATTATGCGTTTCTTTGACAATTTTTTAAATGCAGCTTAGTGGAACGGCGTCATCTTCCCTTTAAAGTGATTTTGGCCTTAATTAAACTAAATAATTGATGTTCCGTTAAGAATGTTCTAATAACGGTGAAAGTCAAAACCACGAAATTAAGTTTCCAATGAAATACATTTTTACCCAGAGTTTACCCAGAGTTTTAATGCACAATATTCGAAACCCCGAATTCAAGTATCCAGTAAATAGTGATTTCTATGAAAACCACGAAATGTGATTTCTTCCGTAAATAGTGGTTTATAGTGGGAGATGACCCATGTGAGATCGATGCACTCGACCTCATCTCACACCGGTAAATGACCAACCAGACGTGTTGATTTTTGTGATACAACAATCGTAACCATGACTTAACGTCATAAAACACCTGACGTCACAATGTAAAGAATACTCAAATGGCGACAACGTTGTTCAAACAGTAAAGGTTACCACAAGTTTCTTTTCGCTTTTTACGGAAGAAATAGGATCTTGCATAAGATCAAAATTAAAGATCGGGATATCTTTCACTCTTGTAAGAAATTTACGTCTTTTCCTCTCGTTTCGCTACGCTCCACTCGAGAAAAGACGAAATTTCTTACACTTGTGAAAGATAGCCCGATCTTTAATCTGACCTTATGCAAGATCCTATTAGTCTACGAATAAAAGTACTTCCACAGTAAACTTGTTATCAACTTGGCCAAGGCAGAGTGTACATTTTGCTTGACGTCTGAAGGAAGTGTCTGCTCTGGTAAGCAATAAACTTATCTGTACAAACTGTAGTCAAGTTAAAACCATCAACAATCAGTTTTGGGTAGAAGTTTTTAGTATCTGCGGATGTTTGTTTACCTGATGTGGGTGTTTAAAAAATTTAACCGGTGACTTGAAAACATACTCAGGTGCAATCATGTTGTCTTGTATCATGCAGTCATGCTTGTTCAATCTTCTCATATACTAAAAGGGGTCTGAAAATCCGAGTGATTAACGTTTACGGGCACAATCAATGTAGCTTATCACATGTGCGTCTACGAGTTCGAAACATGATTATAAACCTCAAAAATGATGCAATCGACTTGTAACCATTCACGATAAGAAGTGTTAATTACCTGCCCAAGTTTATAATTCTCACCGCGTACTCCAGATTCATCTACCTCAATAACTGACCCCATGATATAGATCAAATACCGTTAAAAGTGGTTTTAAATAATATACGTTACAATCTTTTATTCGCTTTTTCTAAAGTAATCGATTGATTTCCAGCCATTTTGTACATTTCAAAGCCTTTTATCGAGATACACTTTGCTTTCTTTTTGTATGCTTTTAATAACAAAATACTGAAATTCTGCTGGTGCAGATGACAATTTCGACACCTTATATTTACTCAGATTTGCAGATCAAATCAAATATGTCGAAGTTCATAAACTGATATGTGTAAATCCTACAAGCCAACAAATAAACAATATGATCGAAATATATGCATTGAGAAGACTGCAAAACACCCATAAAAACTTAAGTGTTTCGGCATTTCCAACCCAAAAGTCTCAACTTGGATAAAGAAAAACCACTCTGTATATGCTCTACTTAAATTTACAATTCTTAAAAGACATGAAATGATATTAGACGACGTCTGGTCTGGTCAAGAAAACAAAAACAAAACTTTTATAGTATCGCCAGCTCATTCCTGAGTAATTTTTTTTCTAACAATTGAGATAACAGTACATTGATGTATATAGAACCCGAAATTAATAGCTATATTAAAGCACATGTGTTGATCTAGGACATTTGTTTTCTAAGCTACATATTTGAGGACAACAGCTGGTCCCTAAATCGACGTATTTTTTTTTCTATCCAGTATAATTCAAACTTCAAAATACTCTCAGCAGAAGTCGCCTTGCATTTGCAAGTATCGGATGCTCTGATACATTGTGGTTATTGAATTGTTAAGAAACCTTAGACTGTATAGCCTAATCAGGATGTGCAAATGTCAGTAATGTACAATATCTTAAATCGCATTTTCAATGGTTTACATCTATTTTCATCTGTGTGCTCATTTATTTTCTGTTCCGTTTATTGGTGTTTCCGATGTATGTAATGTATGTTGCCGTCGACCCTGGGTTGTTCGTTTTCACTCACAATTAGCTTTTCGCTTACTTTATGCAATTCTTGCAAGAACACGTCTTGTCTTGGAGCAAGTATGGATATGAATTCGTCAAATCAATCTTCAATATTTTGTCAGTCTTCTCCCTTGTATTAAGCAAGAATGTTTGATTGTCCCTCCTATACAATTTATGAGGAACATTTTTTAATCTTACCTGTTTGCAAAAATCCCGGAAAAGTGAAAAGGTCAGAACAAAGAAAGACAAGATACCTTTAAATCTTTACAACTTGTCTTGCAATTTACATGCATGCACAAAAGACATCTGAACAAACCATTAGAGAAAAATGATGGATTGAAATCAAGTGCTTGGTGATCTTACAAATGATTTTTAAACTTTGATCAAGTATTAAACTTCAGAGGTCAATTTCCGCCGTGCGCGGTCCCGGCTGAAGAATAGGCCCGCAGCATCCTCTGAGCTCGGAGTATGAGCCATCCTAACAGAGGACCCCGAGGGAACCCCGGGATATAGAAATAGGACCCAGTATCTCCGGCTTGCGGGGTGTGACCCCTCCTAAACGGAGGCTGACCCCGAGGGTCCCGGGATATAGAAATTGGACCCATTCCGTGGTTGTGCGGGATTAATAAATACACAACCCATCTTTCGGATGGGATGTAAACTCAGGTCCACGTGTTGGAAGAAATGCCACGCTTCCTGCACGTTAAAGAACCCTTGTAGTAAGCTCATTTTGGGGTGGTCCGTAGGTGATCGGCTACAAGGCTAAATTCCCCGCCCTTGACGATTTCACCCTACTTTTCCAGTGGCAGTCAGAATTTCCCGTCCCATGGCCATTTCCATACCCCAAAGTGATTATTTATCAACAAACTTGTTCTCGTCTTGATATAGCTGAAATATTGCTGAGTAGACGTTAAACAATATTCAATCAATCAATCAATCAGAGGTCAATTTCGAAGCAATGCTGCATTTATTTACTGCAATAACAGTTTGCTAAGCCTTTTAGATTGTCATCGTGCAGTATGCATTTACAATCATCTCTTTTATACAGACCATTTTATCGATAGTATTCAAACTTTATACCGCCGTGCGCGGTCCCGGCTGAAGAATAGGCCCGCAGCATCCTCTGAGCTTGGAGTATGAGCCATCCTAACAGAGGACCCCGAGGGAACCCCGGGATATAGAAATAGGACCCAGTATCTCCGGCTTGCGGGGTGTGACCCCTCCTAAACGGAGGCTGACCCCGAGGGTCCCGGGATATAGAAATAGGACCCATTCCGTGGTTGTGCGGGATTAATAAATACACAACCCATCTTTCGGATGGGATGTAAACTCAGGTCCACGTGTTGGAAGAAATGTCACGCTTCCTGCACGTTAAAGAACCCTTGTAGCAAGCTCTTTTTGGGGTGGTCCGTAGGTGATCGGCTACAAGGCTAAATTCCCCGCCCTTGACGATTTCACCCTACTTTTCTAGTGGCAGTCAGAATTTCCCGTCCCATGGCCATTTCCATACCCAAAAGTGATTATTTATCAACAAACTTGTTCTCGTCTTGATATAGCTGAAATATTGCTGAGTAGACGTTAAACAATATTCAATCAATCAATCAATCAATCAAACTTTATAGTCAGCCAAAAGTTAAGCATCACTTACTTTTAAGGTTTCACCATGCAAACATGTTGAAAGCCTTGGTGTAAAATTTTGCATGCTGATAAGTCTTAACATAAAGCATGTAATAGTACTTTCCAGCTTTTGAATACATAATCGAAAATCCGAAAAATGTGGAACATTGTGAATTCCAAATTTGCTACCAGATCATTTTTATGGGGTAAATGTGGTACAAAATTCCATAACTGTTAATTTTAGACTTTAATGGATTCGTTTAACGGATTAAGAACGCGTCCAAAGACAAAATGTTTTTCTTAAAATTTGGAAAAAATCATTCCAGAAGTTTCCATATTCCCTGCAAATGTTCTAAAGCCGACTAAAGTGACGAATTGTTAACCAAAACTTCCAAATCTGGATAGTTATGCCTCGCAATAATGGAAGAATTGAATGCTTTGAAAAAAAATATCCAAATTTCACTGAAATCCAACCGAAAAAATGGTCAAAAGAAGAAACTTGGTACACCGGAAATAATTATTTAGACATTTCTACAGTTTCTGGAATCAATAAAGCCTTACCAATTTTAAATAAGACAGGCAGTGGGGCGTTGTTCTGCAATAACAACAAAAATTCAGATTTCAAAATTTCAAAGATTATCAAAATCTTGCTAAAAGATTTTCATTATCATGCCCGTCTTTAAAAAATGCCTTTACATTGACAGAACAATAATTTAATGGCAAAATTCAGCAAAGAAATCGTTTTGTTTTCACATTTCGGCACATTAGGGGAAATCAATCTCTTAAAATTGGATTATCTCCCCTGTATTCAAACACTACCTGGAATATCTACAACTGTCATCTAAAACACAAATAGGTATGTTAATCGGTGTCTTACCTCTGCATCATCAATAACAACAACGATCTTCAATCAGAATTCATGCATTGAATTGAAACTTATTTTTCTGGTCAAAGCAACCACATTTTGTCATAAAATTGGGTTGTTTCTAATTTCATAACTTTTCACATAAAGACAACAATATGAAACATGATTAAAGTTTGACATCCAAGTATCAAAATTATCTCATTCGTAGTGTTTTGAACAAAAACCCATTCCCTCAATACAGCTTCAAAAATGATGAACATGTAAAAAGTAAGGTGATACTTAACTTTTTGCGGGCTGTTTATATGCTCCAGTTTTCCTTTGGGGAAATGGCATACTTTCAGATCTAAAAAAAATCTAAACATGTGACTCTTTAGGATCCAATCGCAAATTATTTTACCCATTGATTGCAATCTAAGCTAAAGTACTGGTGTAACCCTTACCTTTAAGAGACAACCAAAGTACTATTAAGACAAAATTTGCACGCTTATTGCCAAGCAATTTCAGAAAATATTTATTAAGTGTTCTCCTATGGCCTAATGTTAAATATCATCAGGCTTGCGACCATTTCAATTAAAAGGTTATCCTGAAAATCAACTTTTTAGAAGGCCACCTATTTACAATTTCACAATGTTTCACCAGAAGGACCATAAAGTTAGCCTCATTTAATGCAGCATCTCATATCATGTAATCGATCCAGTTCCAAAATAAAATAAAATGTATTGTAGATATAGGTAAGCCTATGTGCATTTATACTATACCGCATTTATAAGTTGACTTACAGCAGCAATATTACCCTTGCCATTAGACAAATATGCTATAAAAAACCTATAAACGTGAAATCAAAACAACGGAAAACACAGATACACTTATTTAGTAGTAGGGAAATAACAAAACATATTTTGTAAAGAGCCACACTGAGTCAAACAAGAGGTACACGGAGAATGACGTTATGAAGATGTTGGAATTTTTAATTGAAAATATTTTTGGTGAATTTCTCGTACAACGGCTTATACAGAAAAAAAACATTTAGTCCAGTCCTTTGATTTTAGCTTCCTCTACATAGCAGCAATATACCTACCTTTCTAGCCTATGGAGTATACATTTCACAGTTGGATTTGTTACTGTCGAGCATGTAGTTTATGCAGTGATTTTCATAAATAGAGCAAAAACGCTATTCTTAAAGCTTCTTAGTCAGGGTTTTGTTTAGCCTTTGTTACTTTCATCGCTTCAGAAATTCCATGGTCGTTACCATGACCTCATTGACAGATATGATTTGTCTGTGTCCCAAATGAAAACGGACATTTCAGCTAGATTTAACGTCTTCACGGATTTGACATAACTGGTTTTGACTCAACCCAGGACATGTTTACCCTTCCGGAGCAGCTGATGTAACTCTCGGTTTTCATGGGAATTCATTCTTTTAGTGCCTTATTTTTTATTTCCGTGCATTGTGGCTGTCTCACGTCTTTTTCTTTCTTTTTCTCTGTTGCCGTTATTGCCATGTCTTGGGACTTCGATTTTTGTGATCATCACTTCCCTTTCAACTACGGTATTCTACTGTAACAAGAATTTTCAAACTTATGGCAGTGAAACATATGTATGCATTGAAATTGCGAATTGGTGATTTTACGTTTGAAATTGCGAATTAGTGATTCTTTTCTGTTTATTCCTTATTTACTAGAGCCTTATTTTACCAATACTGAATTTAAAAAGAAAACCAAAACGTAATTAATTAAATATGCTTAACAGCACATACCTTACCATCATGTAGTCTCCTGATCATAAAGGCAGCACTTTTTCTCAGACAAGTGTGGGTTGTTGATATTTGCAGATTTCAAATTTTGGAAGAGAACCTAAAATACAAAATCTGTAAAGGGAAATGTTTTCTGTAAAGTAAAAAAAGGCTTAATAGATTCTTTTAAAAATGATATAATGCATACTGTGAATATTTTCTTATTGACATGTAAACACTAAATACTGAAGTTACTGTGATTTTAGTTTCTGCAGAAAGCTAACTCTACAACTTTTGTCTCTTGGTCTTCCAAACGTTTAGATTTTATCTGCACTGATGAGACATAAGTTTTCGAAATGCGCATATGCAGAAAGTAAATTCACAGTGACTTCGGTATTTAGTTATTTGAACACATATCAAATCAAAACGTTTGTAATACCACAATGTTTATTGGTCGATTATGTATGAATCAGAAAAATATATTATGCTTTATAAAATCCTATTTGCCCCCAACCTATTTCTCTTCATTTAAAAGTTAAAAGCAATAATTTGCATGCAATATGTCATAGTTTTCATTATGTTTTTGAAGCTGAACATTTGATGGTTAGGTGTGGTGATGCGGTTCATTATCGTATATTTTTATTAATGACAATCACCTGTTACTACATTAAAATTTGAATTTGAATTTAACTGTTGTAATGAAGATTGAAACGATAAATTGTTTTGCACTGTACTAATAAATGTATATACTTGATTGCATTTTGTGTGTTAATATACAAGATTGATATGAAAGCAAGTCCTCTCATCCTTCATGTCATATTTCAGCCTTCTGATAGTTATTAGTTATCGAATAATTTGTTGTCCCCAAAATATGCAAAGTGGCACGTATACTATGTTCAATTTTTCTTCTAAATATCAAAATACTGAAATGGATAAAAATGTTTTCTGTAGTGACATTTCGACAACTTATGCCTCTTCAGTAAAAACAAAACATAAGGAACTAAATAAACTGAAATCCTGTAAGAAAACACATCTCCAACAGGATTCAAATGAATAGCCACACTCAGCTGTGGACATAGCTTTACAAGGGGGAAATACTCTTCGGATTTAAATAAATTTTTCCAAAAAGATATCGAAGTTCCGAATAAAATCGGGTTTCTATTGCGTATCTAAGTACGAACTATTGGGCTGCTAAATACCCTCTGGGACTTGCAGTGGTTATAAATACTAATGTGACATCTAATTAAGTTTCTGCAAATGGCCTTTTACAACGTATTAACAATAGCAGAGATAACAGGAATCACTTACAAGGGCCGAAAATTACAATCTCATGCCACAATCTACCATGGAACCGTACAAGAAAAACAATTAAATGACAAAAGACAAACATAGACAACAATAGGAACTCGGGATAGTCGGTTTTGGTATCTTCACTAGCAAGAGCTAAGTGTAGGGTTAAACGAGTTTATGGGTACCAAGTCCTCCCCTGTAACTATTCCTGTTTCCTATAGTCCTATATTCTTTCCACTATCTTGAAAAGGAAAGAATAAGACAAAACGTAATTTAGAGAGATGGATCAGGAATGCTCGACGCTATACTGTCGGCTAATTAAAGGCGACTAGTCTGCTAGTTAAAAACTGTTGCAGGTCTCTTTATTGCATATCAAATTTGGCTCTGTTTTCAGACGCGTAGCGATGGAAGATGCTTCGTTTCAAGCCCTAAGAGTTAAGTAAAATGGTAATTTCCCGAAACGATCATTTATTAATGTTTAATTATTTATGAAAACGGAGAGGAAGATGTAGTACAGATTTATTCCCTGTATACACAAGGCCATTAAATATAATAGTCATGCTGAAATATTTTGACCATTAATCAATAAATTTGTCACTGAAAAAAGTCATCACAGCATTATCCACTGGCCAATTAAAAGTTTATGAAATTTTCACTCGTCAACATTGCTGTCTTGAACAGTGGAAATTGATTTTTACATTGAAACTTATGAAGAATTCAACAACATGATTCGGGAAAAAGGACACTTAAGCGCATACCAATAACTCCTTACTGAACAAGCAGTAATACTTGTCAAAAACAGCTTGCGATTGCAATTTTCTATATTTTGTAAATATATCTTTAAGTTTTTGTAAATATATGTTTAGCAGCGAGCACTCTTTGACCCATCTTTCAAAATTACGTTTTGTCCCCCCATTTTTCTTTTCTAGATTGTGGTCATGGAGTTAGTAGTCTACCTGTATGGGTTTTATTCGTATGTTTATTCTACGATAGGGAAACAGGACAGAGAAAGGGGAGGTTTGGGTACCCATAAACCGGTTTAACCCTACCGCTGGCTTTTGCTAGTGCCGGTACCAAGTCCGGCTGTCCCGAGTTCCTATCGTTGTTTATGTTTGTCTTTTGTATTTTTATTGTGGTTTTTTTCTTGTGCAGTTCCTATTTACTTTCTGGCATGTGGCTATGTTTTTCGGCCATTGCAGGTGTTTCCTGTTATCTTTTTTATTCCATTCTACATAAACCTAAATAGCAATTTTACTTAGCATTCTGTTTTATATATATATATATATATTTCAAATATGCTGAATTACATTTTTACAGTGTATCTCAATTCACTTCCCTATTGAGAAACACATGTATATGTTACAGCGAATCTGCGTAATTAGGGATAACGTTTAATCCCTGACAAAATCAGGGATTTCATATAATACCTGACTGATTTAAGGAATACATGAAAATCCCTAAAAATCCTACAATGTACTTGCATGCAAATTATACAAAATAAAACCGAGGCAGTACAGAAATCCGCATTACACCAACCTAGCATTCTTTATTTTCAGATTAAAATTTTGGTAACACTTGATAATGACAACTGAGCCATCTCCGGAATGTATTGCGATTTCAATTAAGTCTATCGGGAATACCCAATATTTTGAATAAAGAAAAAAACGAAAAAAGTGTACTCAATGTAATTGTGCTTTTACAATATTAATGTTTTGCTTAACTATGTTGATTGCGTTGCTGTTATTAACGCACGAGGCATATTTTACTCAACTGATCAAATATTATCTATTAATCTTAAGTTGTTTTATAGAAATTTAGAGTTTGTATCAAATTAATAACCATTAAAAAATACTAAGGCTTCATTCCGTGTATGGAACTCGGTGGATGTCCTTGATACAGAATTGGGCCTCCTATTTCGATATTTTTGGTAATGAGTACTTCTTTTTTGACTACTTTCGTATTATGGCTTTCCATTTTGTTTGATTTAAATGCTGCTGATGAGAAGTTACTCCATAAAACACGTGTACAACATAACGAAATTTAACGTTTTTATGCAACTTGTGTATTTACTGTATTTTAATGTTTTAGATTTTTTTTTGTACATAGAAAGAAGTATATTTTAAATGACTTTTTTCCTCCATATTCTTATTAGTTCACACCATGATATTGCTTATATTATGCTGAAAATTCTTAAACAACAATCAATCAATCAGTTTAGCATTTTATGGGTCGGATGAACCTGTGGAAGGGGCGTCATGTTCATTTTGACTTTGATATTTCGTGCAACAAGCTTACTGAGTGACTCATCTGAGGATGGATATAAGGATATCGTTCCCAACTACAATACTTAATTTCAGAGGCAATGCAATTGATCATTCTATTCAAAATTAGAAAACAACTGGAAACACAATTATTTGAGATTTCAATCACAAACTACAATTTTCTCAATATATAGGATTTAACTGGTTTAGGGTACCCACACCCTTTTTTCAACCATGTAACCCTTTCGTGTGATAAAACAAATGAATACAACCCAATACAGTAAGACTACTTACTACAAGAACACTACATTGAGCTAAAATAGAGTGGAATGATTCCAAATGTACTTGTAACGTTCATTTTCATTGGTCAACGTCATGAATAGCAAACGGCAATATTTTTCGATATTTCCGTTTGCCCATGAATCTGCTCCGCAAAAATATAGTGCATCATATAAAGACGTCGTTAACATGGATCACGCAGTTTTAACGTACAAAATTGGAATTTTAAGGATTAAACACTGATTTTTAGGAAATTATGAATGTATAAACTCCGACAGCTCACTCACAAACGTTACATAAAGTCCTTCGGACTTTATTCAGTTTGCGAATGAGCTGCCGGAGTTTATACATAAATAATTTCCTAAAAATGAGTGTTTAATCCTATAATAAAACGTTACTTGAAATAAAGAGTCCAGGATTTCTAGCAGGTATACTGCCGGTGTCGTATGAGATTTTAAAGTCTATGAAAACTGCAAGTTCCGGTTCCGGTTTTTGTCATGTTAACGTCCGGCATGAGCATTGCAAGTTCCGGGATTGCGAAAAGTGCGGGAAACCTCTGTTTAGTCAAATTGCGATGTGACATTCCACTTTTATTTTGCGAAACATTACATTTCTTAATCACAAGAAGCACTGTTGGTCTTATGTATGTAACTGATTGTACTCTAGCGAAACTGAAAGTACATAACGGTTGTCAGTCGTGATTTTATCATTAAAGTTTAAAAATGCAATAGAGTCATTTATAGGCTTATAAAACTTTTGTATTTCCATAGATACTGTATCAATTTGGGTCTGCTTGGAGCATCCTTCATTTTTGAGCGTTTAGAAATATGTACAAAATTCCTTCCAATAGACTCGTTCGCGAATCCAATAAGTGACGTCACAAAATCAATTTTTGGTTGGCAAAGTTGTCTTTCAACAATAAATTGAATTGTATAGTAATGGGAGAGAATTTTATTTTTTTTAAATTTCTTTTTACATACAAGTCCGATTTTGGATCTATAAAATGCCTGATACTAAAGTTTGAACACATAAAACAGGCAGTAAAATAATGGCCCAAATAATTTGGTTATTACAATGTATAACTAACAAATCATTGCAACGGTAAATATGTCAAATATGGCTCAAGCTTTTGTGCTTTGTTAAAAGTTGCTATGAAAAATAATGACCCTCAATGGTTAAATGGGTTTGGTTTAAAAGGTTTTCCTATTTCAAAGCTATGGTAAAATTTTGATTAAAAATTCTGACCATATGTTGTAATTTGTTAGTTGTCTTAGTCATAAATGTTATTTTTACCTCAAGTCATGGCTATTAAGATAGTCCCGAAAAATAATTATGATATTTTATGGCTATCTGTGGTCTCTTTGAGTTAAAAAATGTCATTCCGTCCTCATGCTTGCAGATTAAATGGTTAAATGGTTATGAAAATAGTCCCGATTCATAATTTTGATCTTTTGTGGAAATCTGTGGTGAGATTTGGTCATAAAATGTCATTCTGAACTTATGCTTGCAGATTTCATGTCTATGAAAATAGTCCTGATTAATTAATTGATTGATTGATTGATGTTTAACGCCAACTTCAGCTATATTGTGGCGAGAACTGTTAAGTAAGTTGAACAATTATAATAAATATATAAAATATCAATATAAAACCATTAAAGCTTTATACAAGTAAAACAAGAGTATAAAATATAAAAATATAAAAAACATTATAGGAGTAATGACAGTTTAACTGTTACAATATTACAACTATAAATCAAATCCACTTAAATCTTACTAAATAAATTGATTGCTTTAAAAAATTGAACGATTTTTTGGCAAGCTACATTTGTAAATAGATCTTTAAGACAATCAGCTGAACAAAAATCGCGCCTGATATCGGCAACATCTTCACATTCAATAAAAACATGTTGAATTGTATAAGGACGTAGTCCGTGGGCTGGAAACAATTTCCGTGCATCCCCCCACTTCCGAACCAGACCGGTTTTTTCAGTCCTTCTATGTCCCCTCTTCAAAATAAAACATGTTAACACGAACATAACCTGCACGCATAGACAGTATAGGGTCACTTTTATAGTACACCCGAAAAATTATTGTATTTTCGTTTTAACATAAGTTTCATCTTTTAAGCTCCATAACTTTTTACAGATGAGTAATATGTACTGAAATTTTTACTGGGCATTTTTCGCCAATTCTATTATCTGGGGATACAAAAAATCTATCCCTACCCCTGCAAAAAGTTGCGAAAATGTCGATTTTAGGCTGTCAATTCCTTTCAGATAAAAAATCCTCGTCATTTGATCTAGTTTTTATGCCCAACTTATCAGTTGTGATACAATGTTGGAAAATAAAACCATTAAAGTCCATAAAATTTTTGAAAAATGGAATTTTTCGGAATTTTAGATTTTTCACAATTTCGACTTTTGACTTAAGGGTCGTAAAAATCTGAATATATATTTAATAATTGCCGATGCAATAATAATCTATGATATGTTAGCAACAAATTATACGCAAAAATTTTAGTTTCAGACATATTAAAGGGTCATAAATGTCAAAATTAGCACCCCTCACACAATATGCCACGGGTGTAACCCCCCGCGGCAAATTGTGTCGGATATTTGACCCCTAAAAAAAACTCAAAAGACCT
>MJUU01050354.1:7571-21669 GCA_002080025.1 Modiolus philippinarum
TTTTTGTTGCAGTTTCACTGCGGCGTATCGATTACCTATTAGGGGTACAAAAAGGAGATTAAAAGTTATTTGTAAGAAAACGTATTTTGTATATGAAATATTTTTTGTCATTAAAAGTAATTTGTAAAATAGATTTTAATAAGTTAAGAAAACGTATTTTGTATATGAAATATTTTTGTCATTAAAGTAATTTGTAAAATAGATTTTAATAAGTTAAGAAAACGTATTTTGTATTTCCTGATCAAAACAATGAAATATTTTTTTGTCTGGCAAGTTAAGATACAGAAAAGAATATTTGTTTTTTGGTTATTTCAATTAGCGTATTTTTTGAGACCTGAAGTTCTGAAGATATAAGTTCTCTCTCCTTTTTACTCGGAAAATTATACACTACGTAGAAATTGTAATTCAGACGATAGTCTTTGGGTATCCGAAAATAGGACTGGCTCAAATAAATTACACTCATTTGCTTGTGCCTTCCACCTATAAAGTATTTCACAATAGAAGATTGGTCTTGTTGTGAACAAATATAATCGTCAAAAATTACGATTTTTTGTTTGTCATCAGAATCTGATAGTTCATCGATGTCTTCAACTTTATCATTAGATAGTTGCACCAAGTCTTCTATATCCAGTCCTAGTTTTTCCGCTATTTTCTCAAATCTTCGAATTAGTTCCTTGTAGTAATGCTGCTCCAAATTCTTTGCGTAAAGAATAATTTTATCGTAATACAATAAGGGTTTAAATAAAAGGTGCATTAGCAAATTTGTTTTACCAGATTCACTCGGCCCAACAATGAGTAAACGGAAAAAAATCACTTGGCATATTTTTTACTCCTTGTATTGTTTTAAAATTATTCGTATCAGACTTTTCCGGGAAATATCTAGGAATCGTTGTCATTTTTATAACCTAAAGAACTTTTTTTTTGATTTTCTTGTAGTGCTGTGGTTTAAAATTCCTGGTGCTGTTAATGAGGTAAATAAAAACCATGGTGTTGTTTAAACGTCAAGTTTCAGGTATATTTGATGGGAGTGCTTAAAGCAGAGTCTTGAGTGTTGGAGAATGAGCAAAACCTACACGTTTTTTTTTTGTTATATATTTCTGAAGTGCTTAAAGCAAAGTCTTAAGTGTTGGAAAAAAAACAAATGTGAGTAAAACCTACACATTTTTCCCGTATATACTACTTCAATGGAATATAGTCAGCAAAAATACTGTTTTTAAGTGACAAAACATCATCAATATATCTGTAGGTGAAATTAAAGGATCTAGCTTCTTTGATTTTCTTGTTTCTGACCAGATTTTGAAGAAATTCTGCTTCGTATGAGTACAAAAACAGGTCGGCGAGGAGAGGAGCACAATTTGTACCCATTGGAATGCCGATAGTCTGTTGAAATATCTTTCCTCCAAACTGGACAAATATGTTGTCGATGAGAAATTCCAGCATCCTGGTAACTTGTTCTTCTGTGTACTAGCGTGTGTTACCTTTCGGGAACTTTTTTGTAATGTAAGAAGAAGTATACGCTAGGACTATATATTTAAAACTCTGCCTTTTCTTGTAAGAAAATGAGTTTTTAATAAGCCCAATTAAACGACTTTTAAGTTTCGAGTGAGGGAGAGTGGTGTAAAGTGTAGAAAAGTCAAACGTTTTGAGTTAGTGAATTTTAGAGAGTGACCGGAATTCCAAATTATTCAAAGATCCTTTGAGTTTTTAAGTATCCACATATGAATGATGCTATTACGCGAATAAACAGTATCACAATATTTTTGCTGTCCTTCTTTCACAGCAGACAATATCTTTGTCAATATAATGGACAGTTCTTTGGTTGAACATTTAGAAGAACCGGCAATGTACCGCTGCTTGTACGGACTGTTATGAAGTTTGGGTGTCCAGTACAGACAGGGTAAATCGTTGGATTTGTCGTCGATGGAAATATTTAAGGATAAAACGATTGATTCATCTTTATCCATTGTAATATTCTTGTATGTAGGGTTACCAGAATTGTCATCAATGCCAAGTTCTTGTATGAGACAATCATAGTAGAGTTTTTTTACATACAAAGACAATATTGTTAGAGGCTTTGTCTGCCGGAACGAACACATACTTGTCATGAAGGGAGGAAAGACAAGATATAACTTCACGGTCTTTGAAGATAGATCGGGGTGTTTCATGTACACAGTTTTTCAATTTGTGTGTACGACGTGATAGCTTTTATCCACTCTGACAGTATGTTGATATTATCAACATTTGGTTCACGTTTTATCCAGGCTCTGGCGTATTCTTCAACTGCGTCCATTATTATCTTAAAATTGTGGTTCCAATTGATATATTGAGGTTCTCTGAACTTAGGGCCATGTGAAATCATATTACGGAGACCTTTGTGTTCAATAATGTTCAGATTACCTGTAATAACGTGGCCAGACGGTTGATAAATATAGGGTGAACTTGAACAATCACATGTCAGAGGATTTTTAGAGTATTCTTGAATATCTAGGTCCTGCAGTGCCTTTTTGTAATTGAAAATGTGTTTTGCTATGGTGTTGGAGTAACTGTAGGAAACAATAGGGACTAATTGGTTATCATAGTATACTGGAATTTTTTATGTTACTTGCTTATGGTTTAGTATGTTACTTAAATTAATTGCATCAATACTCTTGTTTTTAAATGGTATGTGCAAGAATTTCCTGTTGCTGTTATGTAATTCTTCAGATCTTACTGGTTTAAACAGTCGAAAATCAGTCACATCACAAATATTGCTACAGAGTCTATATTGTGAAGACATGGGATTGACACCACCTTGATCAAGGCTATTCTCAAAGTTTCTTCAAGAGAGTGACTGGTAAAAAAAGAGAATAGTTCTGATGTAATGTAGTCCAAGAGGGTGGTTAAGGTTGGACAAAAGAAATATAGATTAAACTTCTGTTAACTGGATAATTTTGATTTCATTCCAGTCAGCGTTCAACTGAATCTTCTTTTTCTTGCCTCGTTTTCCATGAGAAAGGTTTGTTTTTCGTTTGGTTAGCATACCCTGTAAAAGATGATGCAATTTAGATTAAGCTTATTCTGACTCCTTTTTTGTGAGATACCCAATTTCACCACTCGTCATTTCTCTGAAAAGTTTCTGAGAATTTTAATTGGAATTCTGGTTCCAGTATATGTTTACTATAAACCATTCGAAAAAATATTGCTGACAATTTTAAGTTAAAAGGGAAATCATGCATGGCAAGATATATTAGCAAGCATTTATGCCTAGTTATAGTATATGGCTGTTGAAAAAAAAAATTGTAATCAGATTTGAAAATTGTATTGTACAAACATGGTGTCCTTCTTTCTTCTGCAAAATTATCTTATTTAAAAGTGAAAAATAAAATATATAATTATTTACACATTACCATCAAACATTCTCAAATGCTTTGGTCAGATAAACAATCAGTTGTAGGATGATCTTAATATGAAAAGAACGGATATGGAGTTAATGGAAAGGAGACAACCTCCCATCTTCAAAGTTACCGCTCAATAAAACATACAATTGTGACTGACAGAAAAAAAACCTTTTCAACCTGATAGAGAAGGTAGATAAAATATATGCTTATTTTAAAATTGAGTTTAACCAGAGACATATATGTCTCTTGTTTATCCAATTGTTGCAGGATAATGCTTCCTTTGATTTGACCTATTGGTACACATTTCACCAAATTTAGATTAACGCAACAAATTTCACCGTTTCTCGTCATACACCCAAATTTTCGTGCATCAATTACATACTGATCTTCATACACAATTATTGAAGGTATGATGTCGTTAAACTATGATTTCAGTGCATAATTAACCAGAATAATGCCAAATATGAGCCAAGAATAATTTTTGGGGCTTGACTGACTCGGTTTTCCGAGGATCACATTAAAACGCGACTCCAGGCATTACTGAAATCTAATCTGACATATACTATAACTAAACAGGGGTAGATTAGGCTATAAGACTACTTACTCAGCCTTGTTATAAGCTTTTAAATTACATTAAAAGATGTGCATCTTCAGACGGGAGCAAGCTTAGTACTAGATATGTCCTAAAATGTGCACCAGATTACATGCATCTTGTTTTGTAACCCCCATTGAGGCAGTGGTTATAACTGGTTACATTGGTTAGATTGGTTGAAATAATGGTCAGACAAATAACAAAAGAGGATGAACAAAATGGTACTATAAATGTATTGACACAATGGTTACATGTATTAAGAATGATGATTATCATGGTTACATGTATGGTGAATAATGGGTTACAATGGTAACTTCCATGGGGAACTACAGTTACATTGGGAACATGCATTAGACATGGGTAACAATGGTTACATGTATGGGGAATGGGGGTTACAATAGTTACACTCCTGGGGAACTGGGGTTACAACAGTTACATGTATGGGGAATCGAGAATACAATGGTTACACTCATGGGGAACTGAGGTTACACTGGTTACATGTATGGGGAATCAAGGTTACAATGGTTACATGCATGAGGAATAGGGCTACAATGGTTACATGAATGGGGAAGGGGGTTACAATGGTTACATGTATGGGGAATAGGGGTTACAATGGTTACATGAATGGGGAATGGGGGTTACAGTGGTTACATATATGGGGAAGGGGGGTTACAGTGGTTACATGTATGGGGAAAGGGGGTTACAGTGGTTACATGTATGGGGAAGGGGGTTACAGTGGTAACATGTATGGGGAATGGGGGTTACAATGGTTACATGTATGGGGAATGGGGGTTACAATGGTTACATGTATAGGGAATGGGGTTACAATGGTTACATGTATGGGGAAGGGGGTTACAATGGTTACATGTATGGGGAATGGGGGTTACAATGGTTACATGTATGGAGAAGGGGGTTACAATGGTTACATAAATGGGGAATGGGGGTTACAATGGTTACATGTATGGTAACCTCCATTCTTCATGCATGTAACCATTGTAACCTCAATTCCTTATGCATGTAACCATTGTAACCTCCTTTCCCCATACATGTAACCATTGTAAGCCCTCTTTCCCATGCATGTAACCAATAACCAGAAATCCAACGCATGTATCCATGAGTGCGAGTATCAAATTCTATTTACCATTTATATTGTAACCATAGTAACGCTTATTTCATGTTGTTACCATGGTAACAGATACCCCCTATATATGTAACCATTGGAACCCTATTTTAGATATATACAATTGGGCTTTAGCAATAGTAAAGTGTATGACAGACCTCAACAAACTAAAAATCCATTAGTGTAACCATTGTAACCAGTTGTAACCATTGCCTAAATTGGGGTTACAAAACAAGACGCATGTAATCTGGTGCACATTTTATGCTTTATATGGATTAGGGATTTGTTGATCCTGTAATTGTGTCCATTTAATGGTTGTGAGGCCCCTTTCTTTCTCAACCGTTTCTTTTGTTTACCAAAATTCAAGTTGTCCCACAAGTTCATAGGACAAATAACTGGGTGACATTACAAGCCTTTACATACTAATGTTCACTCAGAATTTCTCACTTACAATAGGCTTCTGACGGGCCTTGAGTTCGAATAGAGTGTTTTGATCACTATTGGTTATGGTGTGTGCCAAAAGGAACGATCATTTGAAATCTGAGGGTGGCATTACCTTAAAAAAGAAGCGAAAACAAATCACCACACAAGAAAATTCTCTCTCTCCACCTCCACAACATCAAATGTTTGTTTCCAAAATGATCTACAACCATCTGCTATTCTGGCGGGGCCAGGAGGATTTTTCCAGGCACAGTTACCTGTAATTTATTTTCAGTCACTGGGACCCAAGAGTATTTATTTTCTAAGGTACTGCCACATGAATATTTATTATACATGTAATTTTTCAAGCATAATTATTTTCAGCAACCCAAGGGTTTGCATATTTATTTTCACCATACCTTTTGCCAGAATATTTATTTTCAACTCTTGCAAGGTCAGGATATTTATTTAAAAAAATTATATAGGCCTGTCTCAGACATGTCAGAATATCAAATGGTTGTCCCTTAAGTTGAGTGTGAAATATGTTTACATAAGCATAGTTTACATAAGCATACGTCACATATTTTGATCAGAATGGTTCAAATAATAAATTGATTTTCATGTAATGATGCTACACAAATGAATATAAAAAAAAGAAAAATTGTGGTAAAATAAATTTTTTTTTGAAGATGAAAATATTAACAATTCAAACTCTTGAATATTCCATGGGTAATATTTCCTAAGGGGGCAACCATTTGATTTTCTGGGGGTGGGAGAGGATCAGATGCTAGGGTTGCTGGGATAAACTGCAAAAAATAACCCTGCATCGCCGTCATGGAAAATAAATTACTCGGCCCAAAAAATCCTCCTAGCCCCCAGAAATCCAAAGGCTTGTCCCCTAAAATCTAATTTTCAATTTTTAACATCTTCTCCAGAGTTAAATATCTTACCCGTACCTTACACTTTTAAAAGTGATTTATTAGTTTTAAAAACTTTTATGCAGTAAGACTTAAGAATTTTAGCATTCCTAGTGCCGTCTAAGATTTCAGTATGTAAAAACTCAAGTTAAATTTGTAAGAATTTTTATGCATACTACTTAAGTAGTCAGATTTTTCCTTAGGAAAATCTTAATTATTAAAAAAGTAGTTTTATGCGTCAAGAACTAAGACTGAATGTATGGAGGCCATATATTTATACTCTGTAACTAGTTTTTAATTTTTGTTTTATTTTCTATTTTTCAGAATTAATGAGAGGTGGACCATTGGTACATATCATATAAGTAATCTTAATACAATCACTGGGCTGAAGGATGTAACAGACTGTTATGCTTAAATTTTCTGCACACTTCTCAGCCCACTGTAATGTATAAATGCAACATTTTCCATGGGAACTAGAGCATATTCAAAATCTGAAGAAGACATGTACAGAATGATACAGAAGAATTTGGAACTACATGTATATACAGATATTTTGCATTCAAGCCGCTTTAGTTTGTTTGTAGAATAGCAGGTGGCTATTTTTGTTATATAGTTATAATTTTATTAAATTTTGACAATTTTTAAATTTTCAATCCCTCATAATAATCATAATAATATAAAGTAAAACTTGTGTGTGTTTTTGGGTTCACAAATTAAGCTAAGGCACAAAACGATTTGATTTTTTAAGAGAGTCTAGAATGTACTCTTGTATGTCTGGTCAGAATTTTTTTCCATACTCTTCCTGGCTTCTGTTTCATAAAACATCTCAAACTCCAGTTCTGACCAGTAATGACCCCATGTTTTATAAAACAGCAGCATGTTCATTTATAACTTTACTATTAGTACAATTGAATGAAAGATTTCTAATGCTGTAACATCAGTAGTCTGATGATGCCATATTTATTCCTATCAAAATATCAATACAATTAATTCAAAAATTATTGCAATGTTTTTATTGCTGTAAAAAATGCAACAGTATGATAATTGTAAACTTTGAATCTTACATTATCAATTTTGTAAGTTGTATTTAAAGTTTAAATAATCACAAAAAATTTAAAAAACTTGCAATGTCAGTGGCAGTGAAAGACACACAATAATAAATATATGAAATAATTTCTGAATTTAAAGTATGTTAGACCATATCAAGTTAATTTGTAGATTCTCATCCACTACTTTGTTTTTTTAATAAGCTCAAGATTTTATTTTTTTTTCCAGTAGTTTGACAGGGAGTGTTTGATTGTACAGCCAAGTGCAAAAACCAGTGTTTGCAATACACTCATTGAAATATTCATGAAACATTGCAAACCCTGTTATGCATGTCTTCTTGAGCCGGACAAATAGACATTTTTTACTATTTTTGTGGTCATGCATTTAGTCAGTGAATTTTCAAGCTTTTCAATTTTAAAAAAGAAGCTTTTACCCATAGAATGTAATGTGGCAGGCGTTTTGAAATTAAGTGTTTTTACCAACCCTTTTATCATAATTCTGAACTGAACAAGAAACATAACTTTTTCTTGGTAATGGCCGGAAAAAATAGTAAAAAAAAACTAGCCGAAAAACAGACACTCCGTTTAAAATATATTACATAAAGAAGCATAAAGTATATCTCCATGATATTATAAATTTTAAAAATGTACCTTATTTTTTTATGGAAAGCAACAAACTGTTGGAGTACCACAGGTAAGAACCATGCATTATGGTTTTCATTCATTAAGATATGCTGGAGCCACATTGTGGAATGAGTTGCCCAATTCTATCTGCTCCCAGAAATTTAAACCAGTTTAAAGCATGATTAACAACAGGAATGGCAAGTGTGGCTCCTGCAGATCTTGATTTTCCTTTGCTCTATCATGTTTAGTACTTATTTATGTAGCTTGTAGTTTTAGCTTTGTTGTTTTATTTATTTAACTTGTTTGCATGTGCTTTAGCCGTTCCATACTTTGTCTGCTTATTTAGTGCCTTTTTAGATGAACAGTTGGTTAAAAATATGTCATAACTGAATGCCTCATGTCTGTGTTATATGTCTTGTAATAAGTGTTGTTATTGTTGTAAATGTCGGCCAAAAGCTCTACAGAGCTTATGTTTATAATTTATGAAAACCGACGATAAATAAAAGTTCTTGGTTCGTATGCATAAAACTTCTTAACTTAAGTCTTTCTTAAACTAAGAATTTGCTAAGAATTTACACTTAAGTCATATGCACAAAGGTACTTAAGTTTCTACTGAACTAAGAAAAAACTTAACATGCTTAAGTATGTTTACATCGGAAACCCTAACTCCTTATTATATAACTACAAAACAGTTCAGTGATAACTTTTAACAAACTTGATTTACCTTTCTTTTACGGGTCAAAAAGGAAGTCTAAATACTTTTTTTAAGAAATGGCGAAGTGAAAGCAAAATTGGATGAAAAGAGAGAAGGCAATATTTATCATGTTTATGGAAGAATATAAGAAGAGACAGAATTTTTGGATGATAGCGCGACTTGATTTTAAGTGTGGTTTTTGACGTCCTTTTAAGTCAAAATTAAATCGTTCAACAAATATTTCTTCATATCTAAAATAACCCAACTAGATTGCTTTTTGAAACAACCTACATTGTAACATAAGCATTTATTAGAATAACATCTCCTTTTGTATGTTCTGATGATGTTTTATTTTTAGATTTTTTTTTACTTGCATGGATTTCAGTTTAGTACATAGGACTGGAATGTAACCCTTGCTGAAGATCTTGTGGAGACCTCTGATTAAATTTTTCACCGGTTTCTAACAGACACAGGATGTTTTTCCCTTGGTATTTTCTCCGTTTTATAAGATGGCTCGCTTACTTAGAGTAAACTGAAACTGTCAAATATGCATGGATTCAATTTACAGATTATAATTAGAAATCATGATCTATTCATACTTCTTTATATGAGAAGTCGCACTCATTGATTTTTTGATGTGTACTAAGGGTGGGGGTGGGTGGGTGGTCGGGGTGGGAGTGGGCAATAAAAATCGATTTGGAACCTCTAAATTAGCTTATAATCATCATTGAAATGTATGACCTCTGAAAATCCTCTCTCCTTGAATGGTCCTTTGATTTTGAATCATACGAGATGTTGAACATAATGTGTTTTTGAAACTAAATAAAACTGAAATTTATTGTTAGCTTTAAATAGGGCGAAACTGATCAGTAGAAATTGAATTGATCCCATTTTATGCATGAATTGCATACTTGACAAAAGTTAGTACTATTAAAATAATTCATCGTTTTGATATACACGTACGTGGGTTTGTAAATACATAGGTGGTCTCAATGGGGGGTCCCGTTCCCGAAATCCCGGCAATTTTATTTTAGTTTTCCCGTTTCACGCGCTGGAAAATATTTTACAAAGACTCTTAAAGAAGCTGCTATTTCCCGGTTCCCGAACCAAATTTTAAGCTATTCCCGCGTCACGCCATACCTCCTTTCCCGTTTTCACGCACATTTCTTCTAACAATCCCGTATAACACTTACTGAAAAAGGCCGATCCCGCGTCACGCTTAGACACCCACTACATAGTGAGTATATATGGAATGTTTGCCTTAAGGCAAGTGACATAATCCAATACACAAATGCATTATACAGAAAAATGCATCTTTTCTGTATACTTTTTTATATTCTTTACCCTAAATTTAGATAAGTTAGGTATAGATTGGGAAAGGGGGGTATACGGATAATCATTTTTTCTTAAATATTTGGACAAATTCTAAATTGCAAATATTGAGTTTCTGTACATGTTGTGTGTAAGAAGCTTAAATACGCAGAATTGAATGTTTTTATAACTACTTAAGACACCTCCATAGGTGTCTTAGACTTAAGTCAAATCTTAAGCATTTTCTTAAGTTGTTTTTTTGCATTCGACTTAGTTTAGTGGGCGAAGTTTCTATAAACTAAGATTCTGCTAAGTAAATTCTTAATTTAAGTTGTTTTATGCATCTCACTTAGTCAATGTGGGCGGAGTTTACTTAAGTCATTTTTTAGAAGAATTTTAAACTTAGGTAGTTTTATGCATACAGCCCCTTGTCTTGTCTTGTCTTGTAAAATGCACGTACGTTTGATGCCATTGTTATGTAAACATTAGACAGGTGACAACCAAACACCAAAAAGAAGAAATAAAATAACATGGACACAAAAGAAACGAATTTACAGTTATTTTATCAGTGAAAAGTGTCATATTTTATTTCTAGAAAAAGAAAGGACTAGATGAACAAACAGGGAATGACAACTAAACTTTCTCATCATTAAATGAATTTGTTTCCTAGCTTCTACGTGTTCTATGAATTCCTCCATTGCAAAAGTACCTCCAAATATAGAATTCTTGCAAGATTTTTCCTTTTATATGATAGGATTTTAGGTTTACAAATTTCTTTTATATGGTAAGGCTTTTAATTGATATTTCAACTTGATTCATTTTTTTGCATAAGGTAAAATTTAAATTTCTCTTTGACATTTTATCAAAAGCTAGAGTATTCTCATGCAGATTTATAAATGTCTTTCCTGGTTCCTGGATTCTTTTATGAAAGCGTTAGATAATGCATAATCAAGCATAAATTGAGTAATCCTCACATTATGTACATGATCAAGGTTTCCTCCACCCTTGATTTTTATTCTCTGGTTAGGGTTAGGGTTAGGGTAAGGGGTGATCCTTGGTGTATATTGTGGACTCACCAAAATAAACTGGGACTCGCCTTTTTTAAAAAGTGATGAGTCCCAGGACTCAACATTAAAAAACCTTAGTGAGAACGCTGACTTTTTCCTTCTAATTCTACGGATCGGAAACGTCTGTATGCATAGTTAATGAAATGAAATAATAGGGATCAGAATCAGATAAACTTTTTTTTCTTATTTTAAAAACTTAGTATCTTTTTAAAAAAAAATGGGATAGGACACTTCACAAGTAGTTGGCAGGAATGAGAATTGGTGGCCTTATTTTGATAATTACATGTATGTACCTTCCAGCTGCCAGACAATAAAAAAATTAAAATCCTTCATATCAAGAGCTTATTCATAAAGTTTAATGCAAAAAAAACAGCCCCTCCACAGTATGTTCAATAGTTGTTTCCTTATTTTTAAAGCACCGTTTTTAAAGTACTACAGTTTCACAAATACATGTAATTTGCTGACAGGTATTTAATTTTGAAGATCAGTGATGAAGGCAATTGTGAATTTAAGTGTTTGATAAAACAGCAAATCAAAAAAAAAAAAAATAATAATAATAATACTTTATTTAAAGAGGGTTACACAGTTTAGTTACAACTAATCTTCCCTGAGGCCCTCATAAGAAAATAATGCATACAAATTATTGTAAATACAACATGTACAAGTGCATGATGGTATAACAGTATTTGCTTGATTAATCTTGTCAAAAATATTATTCTGAATTGAAAGTAAAAACTCCTTCAATTTGTTTTTAAATATATTTAAACTAGGAGCATTACGAATACGAAATACAGTAGACAGATTGTTCCAGATCTGTGGTCCTGAATAGGCAAAAGAGTTTTTAAAAAGTTCTGTTTTAGATTTAGGAACAATTTTTCCTTGTGCCACATTTCTAAGAACATATAGGGATTACTTTCAGAAATAGGCCTGAAATTTTTGCACAGATATAATGGGGCCTCCTTATTGATACATTTATATGCAAGTAAATATTTATGATAAAGAATCCTGTTTTTAACCGTCATCCAACCAAGTTTTTGAAATAAGGGCAATGAAGGAGCAAGTGGATCAGCATCCAGAATTATTCTTGCTGCTCTTTTTTGTAATTTCAAAATTATAAGTAATCCCTCATCATTACATTCACTCCATACTATACAACAGTTGTCTATAATAGGTAAAATATATCCATTATCAAACATTTTTCTAGTTTCTACATCTAAAATTTCTTTATTTGTGATAATAAGTATAAACGAGATAAAATTTTTGAACATATTTGATCAATTTGGTTTGCCCAAGAGAGATTCGAATCAATTTTGACACCAAGTAATTTTTCGCAATTTGAATTTGTTAGAACTTCAGAATTAATTTCAAGGATAATTTCATCTTCCAATGTTAGGAGTTTTTGTCTTGTTCCTATGGCCATAAATTTAGTCTTATTGACATTAATAAACATATTGTTTTCATTTCATCATTCTTCAACATTATATAAATCATTTTGCACCTTTAACTGTAGTTCATTAAGATCTTTACCCGATGTGTGCATTGTTGAATCATCTGCATACAAATCAGTGTCATAATTTTTTTATATACAAGGTGAGATCATTTATATACAATATGAGCTAAAGAGGCCTAGTATGGACCCTTGAGGAATCCCAAAAGCTACATTTTGTACAGGGAGTTGCTCAAATTTGACATTATCGATTTGAACATGTTGTTTTCTATCACTGAGATCAGATTTGAAAAAAGATACAGTATTGTCATTTAAACCATACAATTCAAGCTTTTTACATAAAATGCTTTCTTAAAATCAAGCACGGGGCTAAATTTATATTACCATCATTCATTTCTTTCAACCATTTATCAATAATATTAATTAGAGCCTTTTGACATGAATTATTGGGTCTGAAACCTGACTGTGCAGGGTGTAAAAGAACATATTTGGATAAATAATCATACAAGTGTTTTGAGACATGCTTTTCTAATAACTTTGATAAAACCGGAAGGACAGAAATAGGCCTGTAATTTGTTGGTAAAAATTTTTCTCCAGATTTGTAAACAGGTGTAACTTTTGCATTTTTCAGAGCAGCAGGAAAGTTACCAGTATCAATAATTCTGTTGAATATTTAGGTTAAAGATGAAGTAATCACTGGAGCACTAAGAATTTTTGGTCCAATATTATCAGATCCAGTAGATTTATTGATGTTAAGCTGGTTTAAATTATGGAAAAGTTCGTTTATCCTCACTGGTGGTATGGTAAACTTTTCATGTCTTAATGCAGAAAATTTCTGATTTACAAATCTACATGTACTTAAGATATCAAAATTACTGTCTTTGGAATACTGTAATGTCAATGAAAGTATTTATTTGGTTGACAACCTGTGGGCAATTCATTTTTCAGTTTCCAACCAGTTGTGATAATGAAAGACCTTTCATATTTATATGGCAAGCCGTTTTTATATTTATTCACCAAACAAGATATCTTATATTTTTAAAAAGATATCTTATTTGTTTTATAAGATATCTTAAAAAGTTAAAGAGATATCTTATAATGTTAAAAAGATATCTTATAAAGCTTAACAGATATCTTATAAATTTTATAAGATATCTCTTTAAGTTTATGAGATATCTTTTATAATTTTGATTTATAAGATATCTTATGAAGTTTATAAGATATCTTTTTAAGTTTATAAGATATCTTTTTAACTGTTTAAGATATCTTATAAAACAAATAAGATATCTTGTTAAATAAAAAATTATAAGATATCTTTATAACTTTATAAGATATCTTATATATTTTATAAGATATCTTATAAGCTTTAAAAGATATCTTGTAAATCATAATTTTATAAGATATCTTATAAACTTAATAAGATATCTTTTTAAACAAACAAGATATCTCATAAAGTTAATAAGATATCTTCTATTATTTTTTT